>ML111320.1:1331-40337 GCA_003697995.1 Taxidea taxus jeffersonii
TACTTCTAATTATTCATGATTAGCAATGCAACAAACATCCTAATATACAAATTGTTTCATTCATCACATCCCTTAGTACAAATTTCTAATCAAAGCCTATGAATAACTTTTAAAACTCTTTAATAATTATTATCTAAATCTCTCCCTGTAAGTTTATTCTGGCTTAAACTCCATCAACAATTCATAAGGTCAACTGATCTTACATTGGATAAAGTATTCTGTAATCCTAAAGGAATTCCCATTCCTGTCTTTATTTCTCTTAATTGCATTTCGTGTCTTCTTTAAACATACTTTCATAGCTTACTTTCTTTCTTTTCTCCCCCTCACTAGAAGTTAAGTTTAATAAAGGAAAGATTTTTGTCAATTTACTCTCTGTTTATCTCCATTATCTACAAAAAGTCTAGTTACATAGAAGGTACTCAATAAATATTTGTCAAATTAATTGAATTAACACATTAAAATTTAAATATAACTGAGCACAAAGAAATATCTCACTTGAATTCCTTTTTAGTGTGATTTAATCGCCTTCCTATCTTTCAATAATCATAACTTCTAAAATTTTACAAATAATCTAGTCACTTATCTGAATATTTTTGAGGCAGTGTACAACCAATTGGTATCTTCAAAATGTAAGATTGAGAGTTATTTTCCTAATCCAGTTATAAATTAAAAGAATCTACTTCCTTTGTGTGAAATAGTTATGATGTTTTAGAAGCCAGAAGGATTCAGCATATGTGGGCTATACTGTTGGCACAAAGTTGATCTTCTTACTTTTTAGCTTAGAAATAAATGTACCAACATCTAAATGAGCTTCCTACAAATAATTTGACAGCTCGAACTAGTTTATGAGGTTTTAAATTTTTTTCCAATTATATAATAAATGATGGGAATAATTATTCCATTCTCCAGGATGGATAGACATTAATGTTTTTTTTAGTTGTCTCTCATGTCTTTAACCCAGTAATTTTATTACTATTTGTTTAATCATTTATATGTAGCCATCTGGTAATATAAAATATGAACTGCCACTGTACAGATACAGATCATTTAATAGAGTATACTCTTACTTTTTGAGATAAGACAATTTTACAAATATACTTTTAAGATTAAACCAATTCAAATTCAGAGGAAGACAAAAAAGAATGAGTTTTATTAAATAAAGTAAGTTCAACAAAGTAAAATTATAAGAATTTTATACTATAGCAAATAACACTATATTTGAAAGGTATTTAACTACATTTCCTGTTATGGAGAAATTTCAAGAAGGAGTGTATGTATTAGCCTGAGAAACTATTCCTAATATTGATAATCTGAATGTGCCCATTGATTAATGGCCACTATCCAGTTTATGAGGATTTCCTAAGCCCCTATTGCTACAAGTTTTGGGGGCAATATATATAACTTGGCCCCTGCCTTTGAGATATTTCCACCAAACTTATCAGTTAATTAGTAACCTAGAGAATAGTAAACAAATGTGCATTTGTGTCTAATACATGCCAGCAAGCACATTTCTAGATTCTTACGGTACAAATCATACAGAATAACTGGAAACATCAAAATATCTCTAATTAGGAAGGAACACCATAACTTATCTCTAGAAAATGCAGAGAAGTAGACAAACTAATATATAGAACAATGGGGGAAAAAAGCGTTAAAACACATGAAAGATTTAGATGGTGGAAAATTTATTATACTTGAAATTCTTATTAAAATGACTTTTTTTTTACTTCCAGGCAAAATCACCTTTGTCCTAAAAGCTTGGATACTTTCCTTGGATACTCACTCATTTGGGATACCTTCCCCTGAACTTTCTAGCCCTTTACTGAGGCCAGCTTGATGGCAGTCAATTAAGGAAAAATGAATCTCTCTTAGGAACGAGCACTTTCCCACAGAACACAAAGATAGCTGTGTTGAGACAGGGACTCTCTCTCAAGGACCAGAAATTTCTGTCCATTTCTCCATCTGTGCAATCCCAGTGACATTCCTTTCATTAAAAAATAAATTACCGTCTTCAAAATGCCGTCATGCTTAATATGATAGTCACGGTTATCAAACTTCATTCTGACTCGGAAGTAGATATTTCCATTTTACCTCATCTTGCTGTGAGTTTAGCAGTTGCAGTTTCATGTGCTTCATATAGGCCATGGTAATCGGCATGTTGTAGTCAATCATGCTGGTCACCAAAGTGGGAGGTTTTCCATTATCTGTAATAAAGCATTTTTAATGGGTATGAAAGTGATACCGCATTCTACTTGTAATTTCAGAATGATCCAATTTTTTCACATTGAAACAGGATTCTAGATACCAAGTCTTTAGGAGATTGGTAGCCATATGGATGAGTTGTAGGAAAAAAATAACTACACAAAGATACATGGGACAAATTAACGTTACAGATTAATTAGTTATTTCTGACTGCAGGAGAGCTTTTTGATACCCCAGTAACAGTGGATGAAGCCAATATAGTGATTAAACACAATTACCTGTATTTTTTGTAGTTTTCTCCTTTGCTGCATAACTACTTTCTCTATGCGATACTTGAGTGAGAAAGGAGATTTGTGTGTTTTTCCTTTTATCTTTTTCTTTTTGTTTATTCATCCCCCAACACATGGGAATGGACTAGCTTAAATGTATTTTTGAGACTAATTTAAACTCTGAGAGAAACTGATAGATTAGGAAAAACATCTACATAATTCTTAAAGAGCAATAAAGACAAATTATAGCTTGCACGTAAAAATTCAGCGGAGGAACTCCACGCTACTCATCACTTTCAGAAATAAGGAATTGGTAGGTTTAAAAGGACACCGATGGAACATCAATTTCCTCACTAAATACATTTAACATACCATGCAATACACACAATATGTGAAAGTTAAAAAATTATTATAGGAAAAAAATTATTTGCCACAGCCCAAACTGCCTTTCTTCAGAGAGAGGGCACAGACTTCCTCTGTAAGTGGGTATTCAAAATTCACTGCCTCCTACTCCAATAAATGAGATGATCTGACTTGTTGAACTGTTTCAGTCTACCACATTTTTATAAAAATGTGGGATATAAATTGCCATTATGAATAAAATTACTTTAAATCTCACTATTTGACACTGCGGCTACCTTTGTGATCTGTTCCATCTGGGTTTAAATGCATTCTTTTCTGGCACTCTGAGCAGCTCATTAGAAACCGTGTCACCGCTTCTCTTGGTAGGAAGGCATAGCTCTCTGAAATCTGAAATGATTCACAAAATAGAGGTGTTATTATATAAGCTGACTGAGCATGAGTCAACAGAAATGATCACTGTATTTCCAAATAAGACGCATTGTTCCATAATGGCAGGAAGCACAATGAAAGCATGCACCGCACATCATGCATCATTTCAAGAAATATCTATCCAACTTGACGGCATGTCTCTTAATAATAGCTAATAATGTGATGTGGAGGGAAAAAAAAATCAACCACATCTGGGTGAAGATCTGTTTGTATTTCTGCATTTCTTTTAGGAAAAGTAATCACAATATGCAGAGAGCCTAGTGAATTTTCCTGATTAAAAATTGTCAACATTGTTTTTAAACTTACTGCTAGCACCATCATAGTTTTATCCAATTTTACATATATATATATTTTTTTTTAATTTAGCCCCAACTAGAAACAAGAAACTTTAGATTTGAATTAATGAGCATTTCTTCATTATGGCTTTTTCAAAACATTTTAATTGAAAATAACAAGTAATTCTAAGAGAACTCGTATATATATTTACTGCAGTGAATCATCCCTTCCACAGAAAATGACACACTCGGAAATGCATTTTGGCCACTCCTTCTGTTTGTTATCTTATGTCAGTCTTTCATAATTTATGTCCACAAAGCTCACGCTGATTGTCAGAGAAAGCTTTCCCCATATCCTATACAGAGATGCTATTTTCAGAACTATGATCTAGAATCACATTAGAAATCAATACTACCATCAGTAATTTTTAAAATTCTAACTTTTCAAAAACCAAGGTATTTCTCTCATCAAAGCAAATAACTTCTAAAATGAAGCTGACAATGGTTAAATACCTCTAAATAAAAAGCGAACACACCCCAGACAGTGCTACTAAGAAGTACGATACTGGGCATTAGTCTTCCACCATAACACTAACGCTGGTACGCAAAGTATAAGATAAAGAAGAAGAAATGAGCTGGGAATTAGACATAAATGCTACAGACAATTTCTCAGGTACATGCACAGCTGTTATGAACACTACTGTATTTTAAGTTTGTAGAAAGGGAAGAAAATATGCACCTTGTGTATAATTGAGTACAAATCTGCACCAATTCCATTAGTAGTGATGGGGTCAACTTTTACTTATTCATGCTGTAGAAAGACCATAACACTGAAGAAACCTCACGCACTAAAATCTAAAATTGTAAAGCACACTTTGTCTTGAATTTCATAATAAAATCAGTTTACATCACTCATCCTAGATCAGGGCAAAAAAGCCTTAAGAACACCAAAGAGAAGATACAAGTCCACAGTTAAAATCTCCCGTGGATTATCCATACACAAGTATTAAAATTCAACTCCACTAGGGTTTTGTTTTAAGATTTCATTTATTTATTTGACAGAGAGAGACGCAAGTGAGAGAGGGAATACAAGCAAGCGGGAGCAGGGAAAGGGAGAAGCAGGTATCCCACTGAGCAGGAAGCCTGATTCGGGGCTTGATCCCAGGACTCTGGGATCATGACCTGAGGAAAGCAGAGGCTTAATGACTGAGCCACCCAGGCACCCCTCTACTAAGGTTTTAAACTAACTATCATTTGTAAAATAAATTTGTTGTCCAGTTTTAAAACATCCCTCTTCATACTGTACAAAGAATCATGAGAGAAAAAATAAAACAATTTGAAAGTATTTCATCAAACTATTTTATATTAGTTATTGAATAAGGAAATATATTCATAATTTAAATTCTCACTTTCTCTTATGTTATTTCCCCTAACTACAAACACACACACACACACACACACACACACACACATTTGATTCCTGTTCATGTATTTTACTGAGGGAACCCACACCTTTGCCTGATTTATCTAACTAGAGATCTTTTTTTTTTTTCCTCTCTGAAAACCTATATTAAAACAATTCAGAAGTTAAAAAAAAAAAAATCCATGAGGCATGCCTGGTCCTGGTATTTTATCTCACATGGAGTCATGGTCCATTGGAACTATGGGGCCAAACAGTAAATTTAACAAATAGGATTTGAGAAGAATGTCGTAGATTTTCATAGGGTATTTCTATTACATCTTTCTCTCCTTATATAAAAGAGAAACCTTCCATTGAAAAATGATGGGCAAAGGTGAAGACACCCTGCATTTGCTTCCAGGGTCCTGATGATGCTCTCCACAATCTGCCCTTTGCCCGATGCTAAGAAGGCACTTGTGTAGGAATCCCCTCTAGACAGGTTTATCATGGACCCGACTCAACTATATTACTTGTGCTAGTGTTATGTTGCTCCAAATCCATTGCTTAGATAATCATTATTAATCACATTACATTTCTCTTATAGCTTAACTCTAAAAAACAGAGTACCTGTAATGGTCACAAATATGTTTGTGTTCATGTGCACATGGAAAAAATACAAAGTCCCACTTGGTATCTTAGAAAAAAGTTTCAGCAAGTATTTTATCACATTATTCTCTCAATGTTATTCTGGCACAACACTTGGCATGTCACTACACATTATGTAAGTGGATAAAAGCACTTATTTGGGGGGACTTTTCTTGGTGTTCAGAATCCATTTTATGGGGAGACCTGACAAGGCATTCCACTCTCCTTGAATCCTTTCTTCCCCACCTCATGTTCACGGGGGCCCACAGACCATGGAGTCTCCTTAAGCACAAGGACGAAAGACCCCGAGAATAGACTCTTCACATCTCACACTCATTCCTGAAATAATATTTCTCTTGCCATGCAGGTGAAGATGGAAAATAATTTCTTTTTCCTTATCTAGAATTTTTCCTCCCAGGCTTCTTTGAAATTAAGAATCCTAGGCAACCTTCATTGCTGAAGTTCTTAGAGTATTTTTAAAAGTGAAGAAATAGTCTTAAAAAGTTCTTAAATTATGCTACATTTGATTAAGTATATTCCATAATTAAAGCCCTGTCTTTTGATCCTGTTGGTATCCTCTGGTAACCCCATTTAGAGATAACATTGAAAGCCTGTACGTGAAGCATCTTTAGAAATTGAGGCAGGAGCCAAATGACCTTATGGTTCCTCCTCTAATGAAAGGCCCTATTTCCATTTGCTGGGAGTGAACATTTGAAATGCTAAGTCAACTTTAAATAGATATTCATAAACGATGATAAAACTCAGGGATGCGCTCTTCTAGGCTGTTCATTCATCAAAGTCCTAACATCCTTTATGCAATATGTAATCGCAGTTGCAAATAAAACCTAGAAGGAACCAAAATTGAAAAATATTTTGACTCGGATACTTGAAATCCTATTCCACTAATACTATAATTAATTACATAGAATGCTCTAATCATTCATAAATGTCTATTTCCTTGACCCATTCTTCAAATCTAATGATTTGTTTTTGGGATAAAAATTGAGCTTTGAATATAGAGTACAGGACATATTCTAGAAAACGATGAGATTAATACTTCACTTGAAAATGTGCTCTTAGAAATATCTTTATATTTTGAAAGGATAGGGTTTTTACTTAGAATTTGTCCATGCAGAAACACTGCCTCTTGTTAGTAATAAGCAAAACAAAATATGAATGGATATTAGTCTTGGTCTCTATGAGCCAAACACTAAAATGACAACTGCCTTATGCCAAGCCACAGATATTGCTTATAAATGAAATTTAACATCCACAGGAAGGACAAGAACCTAGCCATATTGAAATTTATAAACTAATGACCAAACACTGTTTATCATGTAAATAATTATAAGGTATCTCTTTCTTAGAAATGCTTTCTTTTTCTGTGCATCTAGACTTGTTTTCTTAGATTCATATCATGCTTTCTATTTTTCACTGACTTTTGGCATTCATTATTTTAGACAGTATCTAAACAGATTTTACCATAATTTTCTGATAAGTGGAGTGACCAGTATGAAGAGATGAAAGGAACTGCCATTGTTACACAACAGAGCGTAAAGCAAAGGGCTGGAACTCAAGCCTGGATCCCCCAAATCCTTGTCTATTTCTATAAATTGAATGGACCATGGTGGGCTTATACAACAGAGAGAGAAATGTGTAAGATCCAAAAAAACCAGAAACGTCAAACTAGATTTTTAAAAACTGTATTTCAAAAACACCTGATGTATCAAAGTATCCTGACAGGACAAAGTCAGCACATGTGAAACTTGAGCTACATCTGAAGATCTATTGGGGTTGCTTTTAACTTTGAAATAGCTCTGGTTAAGGGGTGGGGATGTATGGCACAACACCATATTTCTTCATTACTTACCATTTCGGAAGGCCTTAATTCCTCTGTTTTGGACATCATTAATACTGTTTTCAATTAAACTATTACAACCTAAATCCATTAAAACTGGAGTTCATCAACAATGCCAAATATGAATCAGATCATTACATAAATTCGAAGTAGAAACAATTTCTCCCACCAAAAAATATGGTAATACGTCTACATAAAAATAACTGAGCTGTGACATCTTTTGATAGATTAAACAAAGAAATTGGTCTCAATAGCAACACAGTACGACATTAGTAATCTAATGATAAACAGACCCACCGGAGGAAGGCCTCGTGATCAAGTCCTAAAAGGGGCACTGCTATTGATCTTTGCTTGTGGGTTAACACAACAACAACAAACTATTGGGGACACATTTTTGAAAAGTTTACTGCCACATATTATGATTGAAAAGAAGATGGACAGTTTACCCTGCCTATGTCCCAGCTACTCTAAAGAAAGGAAAAACAATATTTTTTTCAAAACCTTACAACTATAAAGCCATATTCTAATTTCCTCTCAACACAGCTCAGTTAGGGTAAAAAGGGCAGAGATCAAAAAAAAAAAAAAAAAAGTAAAAAACAAAATAAAAGAGCAACTGTGGTTAAATTGATTTGTAAATCTTATCTCGTAAATTCAATAATATATAATTCCTAAAATTTTCTTACATTTATTTTTGAATAGCAGAGCTTTCTCTTCAGAAGTAAATTGCTCCTACCTGGAGCTGAATACATGAAGTAATATATAAGTTAGAAAAATTGAAGAACTTAGTCAGTTAATCAAAACAATATAACAATAAACTATTGCTTTGTTGCATTTTTTCAGACTGTGTGTCTCAGGTATGGGATGCAAGTTTATCTCATTAACTGAAGCCATAAAATTTTGATAGCAATGTTGCTAACAGAGAAGAATTTTAAAGCAGGGCTATTTGACCTACACCTTTCTTCCTCAGTCCCAAGTCTTTTCTCTAATTTTAACTGCTTAATTTCTGAACATTTTCTGTGGAAAGGTGCCCTAAATGTATCCAGCGGTCACATATATCTGCAGGACTCTGGCTCCTGATACGGTAGAGACTGGACAGTTCAAAAATCAAAATTCTCACTTTGTATATGGCAACCATTACTCACTGTTGCTGTTTTAGATAAAAGGAAATACTTCCTAAATAATAAATATGTGTTTAAGTTTTCCATTAATTGAGTCCTTAATAACTGGATTATACTAAGCAAGGACTTTACATGGATTTTATCCTTTGATCCTCCCAATAATCCTAGGGTTAGATTACTAACATCACCACTCTCATCTCTGTTTAAAAGGTGAGGAAACTAAGCTTCAGAGTGGTTGTATGACTCGTCAAACATGTAAAGAGAAAGGACTCAGGTGATAATCTGGTTTCGGAGACTATCACCTTAATCATTATATTTCATAGTCTCTCCTGTTTATCAGCATTAAAAAGAGAAAGAGACTGTCTCATCCGTGAAGGATTGGAATATTAGCCTCACAGCATAAGTTAATATCCTGAAATGTTTATAAAGTTCCCCGGTGTGAGATTCTTTGTAAATTTTAGATGCTCTAACAAGCTTGAATACATTCTGAATACAAGGGGCAGTCAAATTCTCTGTATATTGGCTTGTGTTACAAAGTTCAACAAGAAATACATCAGACTCCAGAGTGACAATGGAGAGCGCCACCTGGAGGAAATTAACGAGAGGCTGCAGAACTGATGGCTAAAGTGGTGGGCTTTGCAACAATGTTATAATATTTCACAGCCAGGAACTCAATGCAGAGGACTTCCACTTTTAATAGAAAGTACCAGAAGGAGTATGAGTAGTCTATTTCTGAAGGAATAAGAATTCCAATTATTGAAAAAAAATTCACCAGTAGAGAAGTCATCCTCGGCTTACGAGGCAAGGCTAACCCCTGAGCTGGAATAGAGATATTCCATGACACTGGTGAGTCATAAGCATTGGCAATCACTTTTTAAAGCAAAACAGAATGTCTAAAGTCAAAAGATTTACCCACCAAATTAACACACATTTTTGTCCTAAGTTCACTAAGATTTTAGCAAAAACAAAACAAAAACAAACAGTGTTACAAAATATCATTAATTTGGAAAAGTAGGAGGCAATGCTGAATTTCATTATAAATTAAAGTACTCCTCATCTTGCTGCCTTGATATAGTAGGCTCCATTTCAGATGCTGAGCCTCAGAGCAGATAAAACTGGTCTAATCATACTATTTTTAAATTACTCTTGCCTTTACTTTATAAAATGAATTTAGAGAATAACAATAATACTTTTATTTTACTGGAATAATAACATTAAAAACATGTTTGTTGCTGAACACCAAGCAGTACACTTATGGAAGAATTTGCCCTTGGGGCCGAACTTCTGATATTTTCTCTTATGTATATACTCTTGAGATTCTGAACAAAAAATAAATTAGAAATATCTCCTAGTGAAATTTAATTATCTTGTTATATTTAGTATTGTGATATTTAACATTGTGCTACTGCAATGTATGTTACTATATAACTCTAGAAAATGTATTTTTAAAAACTAATAAAATTTAACTGTCATTGAATAAAGCCTATAAATCTAAATGCTATTAAAGACATCATATGTCCTGATTCATAAAGAAATGGCAACACCATCGTCCAGAGAAACCTCTATCTGTGGAATGTAAGTCTTGGTTCAGCGTAACATCTCTTATTCAACAAGGGCTACCCTGACTTTATCTACTCTAGTCATTGTATATCTTTGAATACAATTGAAAAGAGGGAATTTAGACTACTAAAAAAAATAAATAAATACTGTACTAAGGTGTTATACACCTTACACCTATGCAAATGTTATAACACCTTGCTCAGACATTTTTCTAGGTGTATTACAAAATTGAAATGTCTAGCCAATGATTTGCCCTTGTATTTATATGAGTTCTCTTTTACCCATCTCAGGCATGAAAAAGATGCATAGTAAGCATCGTTGTACTTCTACAGAGGTAATTATTAATTTGCAGAGGTGCATATGGAAACCATCTTTCAAAGTTTCAAAGAAGACATTTTTCACCTAAACATCTACTTCTTCAATAAATACCTACTGAATGCACGGACAATATAATTAACCCTGAATATGGCTAGATATAGTTCTACACCACTAATGTGCCTGGATACATCAAATTATTGGAATCACCTATTGGTAAGTGAACCTGAAAAATGCTTTCATGAGGACTCAACATAAATATCCTTAGGTAAAAAGTCCATGCATAGTAATAATCAATTAGACAAAAAGCAGACATTTGGTCTGCCTATATCAAGTCTGCATTCGTTCTGGACCTCTACAATTTTTGCTTTAAACCCTAACTACTGTTTCAGAAAGATCTGGTGTTCTATTGTGTCGGTCTGACCTCTAAACATCTGTGATATGACCAAGTGAATTCCTGGACCTTAATAATCTCACTGATATAGGACACTGCTGCATTTGCACCTCAGCCCCAAAGTCACCATTGCTCCCTGATAGGATTCTCAGGTTTGGGGTGAGTTCCCAAGAATCCTGTATTACTGCTTGATCTGCTAGGATTCTGGTACTATTCTCGTTTGCCACTTCCAGTCCATACTACTGTCCACTTTTCCTTCTTTCTTTTCTGACCATTGTCCTTCTTCTTGGACCATTCATCAGCTCTCCTTGCTTTTCTCACTTAGTTAAGGGGATGACCTGCCCTGGTTGAATATCTAGTGCTGAGTTGTATTATTTGTCACAACTGGAGGAATTTGATTTCTAATTTTTTAAAAAGCAACTGAGTATAACATGGCAAAATCAGATCATCCTTACACTTATTTGGGACTTAGTACAGTGTTTATTTTGCACACAGTTTTTTCTATTTTTGCTGATTTTTAAATAGGATTAATGGTAGTAGATAAAACACAGCATGGCCAATTAAATGTGAATTCCAGGGGCACCTGGGTGGCTCAGTGGGTTAAAGCCTCTGCCTTCAGCTCAGGGCATGATCCCAGGGTCCTGGGATCAAGCCCTGCCCCCCAGCCCCCACCGCCTGCCTCTCTGCCTACTTGTGTTCTCTGTCTGTCAAATAAATAATTAAATCTTTAAAAAAATATGAATTCCAGTTAAACATGCAATATTGGGACAAACTTATATGAAAAATTACTGTTTATCTGACATTCAAATATAACTGGGCATCCTGTGTCTTATTCATTAAATGTGGCAATCTCACAGGATACATTTATCTAAGATGAATGAAAATTTGAGTTATATGGGTGCCTGGGTGGCTCAGTCGTTAAGTGTCTGCCTTCAGCTCAGGTCATGATCCCGGGGTCCTAGGCTTGAGCCCCGCATCAGGATCGCCACTCAGGCAGAAAGCCTGCTTCTCCCTCTCCTATTCCCCCT
Organism: Taxidea taxus jeffersonii; assembly: GCA_003697995.1. Classification (NCBI taxonomy): domain Eukaryota; kingdom Metazoa; phylum Chordata; class Mammalia; order Carnivora; family Mustelidae; genus Taxidea; species Taxidea taxus. The sequence goes on from ML111320.1 coordinate 13,187, forward strand.
ACTTGTGTTCCCTCTCTCATTGTGTGTCTCTCTCTGTCAAATAAATAAATAAAATCTTTTAAAAAAATCTATGTATGAGTTAGAGCCTGAAAATAATTTTATTATTTTAAGATTTATTTATTTATGAGACAGAGAGAGAAGAGGCAGGGGAGTAGGAGGAGGGGAGGAGAAGCTCTAGCAGACTCTGCACCGAGCATGGAGCCTGAAGAAGGGGTCCCGGCAAGGGCTTGATCTCGAGATGTGAGATCATGACCTGAGCCAAAACCAAGAGTCAGAGGCTTAACTGACTGAACCACCCAGGCACCCCATAATTCTAAACTGGAAACAAATGGCTTGTCAGGAAAATCTAAGAATGTACCAAGAACTGAAGTGAGAAGTAGGGTAGATGGAAGTTATCATTGGAAAGTATGCAGGCAATTTGAAATCACAGTCCCCATTTAAAGCAGTGTTTTTCAGCCCTTTAGACCAACAGTACAAGTATAAATAGATTTCCCATCATAAGCTAGCACATACATACATTTATAAAATAAAACTGATCATTTCTTTTGCCTTCTATTTTTTTTTAAGATTTTTCTGTATTTATTTGTCAGAGAGAGAGAGTGCACAAGCAGGAGGAGAGGCAGGCAGAGGGAGAGGGAGAAGCAGACTCCCCCACTGAGCAGGGAGCCTCATATGGGGCTCCATCCCAGAACCCTGGGATCATGACATGAGCAGAAGACAGACCTTTAACCAGCTGAGGCACCCAGGTGCCCTTCTATTTCATTTTTTGAAAGTGTTCACAACCCACAAAATTGACTTGACAACTCACTAATGGTCTGTTATTTTTTTTTTTAAGATTTTATTTATTCATTTGACAGACAGAGATCACAAGTAGGCAGAGAGGCAGGCAGAGAGAGATAGAGGAGGAAGCAGGCTCCCCGCCGAGCAGAGAGCCTGATGTGGGGCTCGATCCCAGGACCCTGGGATCATGACCTGAGCCGAAGGCAGAGGCTTTAACCCACTGAGCCACCCAGGCACCCCTGGTCTGTTATGTATAAATACAAAAAACACAGGTCTAAAGTAGAAGAGTGTAGTCAATCCAAAGATCTTTGTTGTGATGTTGAGAGAAGATGCTGGGTATGTGGTCAAATTTAAAATGAAGGCCTAAAGAAGGTCTAAGGCATGCAGGGACATTTTTAAACAGTTCAGGTCAATTTGTAGATAGCTCAAGCAATCTGAAAATGTGAAGCAAAGGCATCAAATACTATGTAGTGTGAGAAGAAGGAATGATTTGGAAAGCAGCACAGTGGCGTAAGTCGGTGTCCTCCAGGGACAGGCAAATGCTAGAGTGGGAGGCAGAAGGCAAAGACACTCAGCTTGGGCAGAAGCACAGAAATCTACCACGTGATGAAATTTGAGGAGGTAAGCAGAGAGGTAACAGTATTCCAGGGCAAAGCAGGAGAATGGGGCCCTATACTATTATACATGATTAGATGAAGGCATAGGCAAATAAGAAAGAACACGAGAGTTAATTTAATTATAATTAATTAAATTTTCCTGAAAACAGTTTTGCTTCACTGATTACGGTTCAAACTTAGCTGTGTTGCTTTGCAAAAAAGGACTTATTCTCTTTTATCTTTTATAATGATGTGCATCTTTAATTCGGAGCTGTATTTTAGAATAATTAAAATAGTCATCAATTGAGCAAATGAGACAACATCAAAAGAGATAATCAAATCAACTGGCACTAGATCTCTAAAGTTGTGAATGCTATTTTTGTCGCTTCTTATGTTAGAATATTTGCCTGTTAAGGAACAGACTGTCATCACAGAGAATTCTTATATTAGATGAAAAAAAAAAAAGAGCATATGGGCAGTGAAAAGTTTTACTTCATGCATGTTTCCTAATAGTAAAATAAAGAGAATCCCTAAATGTTGCATGTAAATAAAATGACTCAGCAAAGCAAATACTTATACAATTACTTGCAGCATGACAAGCTACATTAAAATACACAATTACACACATGGGAAGTGTGGGGAATTTACTTTCTCTCTTGATTGCTTTTGAAGCGTGTGTAGAAGATGATATAGTAGTGTTTTTCCCAGGGCTGAGGGAAGGCCAGCTAGAATTCAGCCTTCCTGGTGTAGAATTCATCAGCATGTTCAAGCTCTCCCTGGCTCAGACTCTAACCCCCTCTGTTGAAGTTTACCTTGACTACTTCCTGCTGGGCAGTGGGGACACAGCGCTTCTTTTGAAACAGGTACCTAAGAATACCGTTGCTGCCATTACTCAAAGCAGGCAATAATTAGGCATTTGAGGGGAAATGGAAGAAATTGGAGAAGGTCAGACTTCACTCTGAGGGAGTCTGATAAATTACACAACCCTCAAAGATATGTGCAGGAAAAAAAGCAAAGAATCAGGAGAGGCTAACCACATGCCAGGATGCAGAAATCATTGTGTGAATTCTTGATTGCTCAACAACCAGTAGATAATGAAAACAATATTCGGAGATACTAAGTAGAAAACTGGCCACGTGGTTTCCTTCAGAAAATGTCTCTCGACTTGGGGTGCTGACGGTGCTATCAGGGTGACCTGACATAGAGAACGGGGCTGCCTTCTGATTTTCCCGGGCCTGGCCTGGAACTTCACATTCAGGTGTAAAGGATGTTAAATGGCTTGGAGTTTCTGAACAAAGCCAACTGCTTGCCCAGAAGCCTATGATGCCCAGCTGGGAAATATCGCCTCAGGTTACACAAATAATCATACAACCAATGGGTGCACAGGACAAAAGATACCATGCTTACACGTTCTTTACTAAAGAGAAAAAGCATACCAAGATGGAAATTTCTCGGTGGGCATTCCAAATTCTCAGAAGTAGCAGCTAGGTCAATTTCTTTTGGGATTCACCTCCTTTTCCACTCCTGTGGCCAAGGAGCAGAGCCATGGCTCTGCTGTGTGGTGTGCTGACTGGGAGAGGACATTACCAGAAAAATGAGGGGGAGGGGAGGGAGAGAAGTAGAACAGGTAAACAGATAAGAAATAGGCAGGGGCGCCTGGGTGGCTCAGTGGGTTAAAGCCTCTGCCTTCGGCTCAGGTCATGATCCCAGGGTCCTGGGATCGAGCCCCACATGGGGCTCTCTGCTCGGCGGGGAGCCTGCTTCCTCCTCTCTCTGCCTGCCTCTCTGCCTACTTGTGATCTCTGTCTGTCGAATAAATAAATAAAAAAAAAAAATCTTAAAAAAAAAAAATAGGCAAAGGCTGTTTCTTGTTACGATCATGAAATGAAAACAGCTGCTGATAAAGCTAGTGAATAATAATCTCAATTCTGAGAAAGTCAAGAATGAAGACATGGGTGGATGTTATCCCCAGGCCAATGAGAAGTAGCAGATGACACAAAGAAAGACATAGATCTTTCAAACTCTAGTTAATAGGAAGCTGTTTATAGCATCTGTCACCCCACACATAACTCCTCTTTCTAAGAAAAACAAGTTTTCATACACTACAATCACGTTTGAAGCAATTACTGTTAAAACCTTGACATATATCATTTCTGAGCCTCAAATAAATCCATCAAATAATACATGCCCGACCCAGACCTACAGAAGTCGCCTAATCTGGGATTTACACCAGGTCTGGCTGACATCAAAACTGGCACCATTTTCTCTCTACTACCTCATACTAGTCATTGACATCCTATAACTTTTTCTTGTTATATTTTATCCCAATTAAATACCTACAGAGGTATTTATACAGGTATACACATGCATATGCTTAAAGAAATCCAGGAGATTTTATTTATTATACGATGACCATACCCAGGAATACCTAAACCTCCGGATCTGAGTGAGAATCAACAGCTAGGAGGCGGGAATCATCACAAGGAGTCAGAAAGCTGCATTGGCTCACTTTCACCACAAGGGTGCACCGAAGGAGCAATTTACTAGGCTGGACCTAAAGAGTTAATGGCTTCTTCAAAAGGTTAACTCTCTTTCCAGGAGTGTATCTATTCACTGGGACCTTATCGTTTAATGCAAAAATTAAAATGACAGGGTTTGTGACATAAGTTGATGATTAACCGGTTTCAGTGAGCTCTCCTGTCTTTGCATGATCTCCACTACCGAAAAGACAGTTTCTGAGTATAATGGATTTGCACTATTAATCTGCCCACCTAACTATACCTATATGAGAAATAATTCTAACTATACCTATATGAGAAATAAATCAATTTTGATGAATGGCGGTACACCAGTCTTCTATTTCAGAATGGTTGTTTAATAACTCTAATTGCCATGCCATTGATTTTTTTTTCCTTCTGAGATGTTTTACACATCTGACTTATTAGGCTGAGTATTATTTTTAGTTATCATAAACAGTAGGGCTGCTCTAACATAAAAGTGGATCTAATATGGGGTGACTGGGTGGCTCAGTGGGTTAAGCCTCTGCCTTCAGCTCAGGTCATGATCCCAGGGTCCTGGGATGGAGCCCCGCATCGGGCTCTCTGCTCGGCGGGGAGCCTGCTTCCCCCCACCCCCCTGCCTGCCTCTCTGTGTACTTGTGATCTCTCTGTCAAATAAATTAATAAATCTTTTTTTTTTTAAAGTGGATCTAATATGATGTGTGCCATGTTGAATTTTTTTTTAAGATTTTATTTATTTATTTGACCGACAGAGATCAGAAGTAGGCAGAGAGGCAGGCAGAGAGAGAGGAGGAAGCAGGCTTCCTGCTGAGCGGAGAACCCCATGGGAGACTGATCCCAGGACCCTGGGATCATGACCTGAGTCGAAAGCAGAGGCTTTAGCCCACTGAGCCACCCAGGCGCCCCTGCCATGTTGAATTTAATGGCTGTTTCCAATATTTAGAAATCACTTCTGTAAAACCTATATATGTATGTGTAGAATATGTAGGTATAAGTGTGTATGTGATAAAAATAAACCAATCTCTGGAAAAGCAAGTGAAGTGTTTACATCCTACCTCAGAGAGGTGGCATTATTTAATGGAGCACTGAAGTTTTCCCTGAAAAACAAATGAGAAACCTCGTGTGTGACTTTCTACCTTATTGAGAACCCACTGCATAAATCTGGGGTTGGGTTAAGTGTAAACATGGATTGGGCAGTACCCACTCCTTACAACCATGACTTACAACCTTACAACTTACTAATCTTATTTCATTATTTCTATTTATAGTAACATCTCTATACTATTTAGTTGGTATTAAAAAGGCAAGGATTTTACAAAGACCAGGAGAATTTATTCCTTCAACAAGTACTTACTGAATACCTCCCGTGAGACAGGTCTTCGGCTAACTGTGCTTACACAGTGGAGACATGGCCCCCCTATCAGCAGTAATTGTGTGATTTTTTTTTTTAAACATCTACTCTAGTCATAAAATACAAAAACAAATGAACAAAAGGAACCTCGTAAAAGTAGCATAAAGTATCTATAATTGAGTAATATTTTGTACTCATAAACTCTCAAAGATAAACTCATTGCAAAATGTACTTCTAAATCGCTGAATTATTGTATAACATTATCACTGAATTCAATATTAAAGAGTGTCTACAAAAATATTTGAATTTAGAATAATTTTAAGGTTTCTTTTTATCTCTACTTGGATATCCAGAACAGTTGTTTATTTAAGACACTGTAGTTTGTATAATAATGAAATAAAAATGTCATCTATATAAAAAAGACAGGAAAACCTATATTTATTTTCTATATTAATTTGCTTTGATATTTCCACACATTAAGTCAAGGAAGATGGCTTACAGACGTATTAATTTCTAAGTCCCACAGAATATTTCCCCAAACCTTATCTTCAGTAACACCCTATCCATGCACTTGGATCTGTGGCAGGAAAGGAAGAATTCAAATTGGCAAAAGGAAATAGGAACGGCAGAAGCACACATCATTATATTCTATTAGTAAATCATGACTGAATAGAAATTTTACTAGGAAATCCTATTTAAATTTTATAGTTTTAAATCTAATTATTCCATTCTATTTTTATTATTTATTTCTCCTCCCAATTTTTATTTACATTCCAGTTAGTTAACATACAGTGCAATATTAGTTTTAGGTGTAGAATTTAGAGATTCATCACTTACATACTTACATCTCACACATACTTACATACCCAGCGCTCATGCAAGCTCATACAACAAGGGCTCTCCTATCTATTTTTAAACAGTACTCTCATCTTTTAAAAATATTTCATTAAAAAAATGGTTCCCTCTTTTTGGAGATTTTCAAATGAGGTGTGCAAATGCTTTCTAACCTTGTCTTGATGACCTGAGTTCTCAACTTCCAAATATCATACATGTTTCAAAAGCTATAATATGTAATGCTGCACTGGGATTCACACAAAAATCAGGCAGATCCCACACTACTGGGGTGTGAGATGTAGGAATGTTGACTTAGCTCATCCCCCATTCTCTTTCTGTTGACTCCTCTATGGTCAAATTAAACCCAGCTAGACACGGGAGACAGAAGCAAGTTTATGAAATGGTCATACAAAATGTCCATGATGGCTAGCCTAATTTATTCTCCAACTTTTTTTGCCCAAGGATATCTGAAGTCCAAATAAAGATATAGGGGTCAATGGTTTCACCCAAATAAATTAAATCCTGACTGTAAAACTTGAGGCACTGTGATAGGGAAGGGAAATATATTTGGAGAGCAAAGCCTCCTGGCACTAATCACAGAGCTAGATAGGTAGATCTATCTAGAACTAGATAGTAAGATCTAGCAAATCCTATTAAACCTGTCTCAAACTCTAGGACCACAAGACAGGCAATGCTGACAGTCATATGATCATTTATGTTTACAACGGATGCAAAAGAAAAGCTATAAATAAACAAATGAGATATATAACAAAGCCATCAGGTTCCGGACGAGAACAAGCACATGTGGGACAGCCACATGTGTTGTGCTGCAGCTTAAAATCATAAGAAGCTGCCCATTCATAACATGGTTCAGATTACTAAAAAATTTTTTAACAAAAAAGGAGAGCAGTGAAGATCTGCTGACACTTGGTGGTATTTTGTGGGCTTTCTCCTTTGATGGCTCTTTTAAATTCCTGGAAATATGAAGTACAATGACTGCATATCCTTTTCATTATTGTTCTTATCATCATCATTATAATTATTTACAGAAGAATTTTCTAGATAATGGTGGAACCAAAATGTTCTATCTCTATTCTATGCTTCTCAGCCAATGTGCCTTTATAACAGCAGGATAATTCCCTATGTTTGCACATATCTGGTGCCAACTAATTTACTCGCTTTGGTTACTATCTCCATTGTTTCGCCAGCACAGTAATGGCCCATACACACCATTACTGTTGGTGTTATTCCTTCAGAGTTTTTTCTTTTTTTAAAGATTTATTTCTTTTAGAGAGGGAGAGTAAGTAGGGGGAAGGGCAGAGGGAGAGGAAGAGAGAGAATCTTGAGCAGACTCCCCACTGAGCAATGGAGCCTGATGTGGGGCTTGATCTCAGGATCATGAGATCATGACCTAAGCCAAAATCAAGAGTTGGATGCTCAGCCAACTAGGCCACCCAGACACGCCTCCTATTTTTGTGTGTGTGTGTGTGTTGTTCCTTCAGAGTTAAAGAAAACTGAAAGGTAGCCTAGCCAAAAAGAAGTTAAATTAATTGTTTGGAACTCTTAAATTTTAATGTAGTGTTATTTTTTCACACCACAAAGACTACAAATTTTGTTCATTAGTCTCATTAAAAGTTGATAAGAACTCTAGAAAATTTTATGTAACAAATCAGCAGAAACCAGTGCAATTTAAAATATCCTATTTAGCAGTGGAAATGCTAAGCTGATAAAGCATTTAAGAAAAGAAGAGAACAAAAATTATGCTAACTAAAGTCTTGAGATTAAGTGTTCTAGATCTGATAGGATAAAGACGTACCTTTTTAAATTTTCAGAGTAGGAATGTAGACATTCTACATAATATGTTGTTTTTCTAGAGTACATCCCTAGAGAGGGATGTTCAATTCATATTGAAAACACATTCTCTAAAGAGAGACAATTTTAAAATTTTTCAAAAAGTTCATTTGAAATTCATTTAATAGACTTAAAGTTGGGAAAAAGCAAAACACCTGGTGAAACCTCTGATGAACTGTGGGGACACCTGGGTGGCTCAGTGGGTTAAAGCCTCTGCCTTCAGCTCAGGACATGATTCCAGGGTCCTGGGATTGAGTCCCGCATCAGGCTCTCTGCTCGGTGGGGAGCCTGCTCCCCGCCCCCTCTCTCTGCCTGCCTCTCTGCCTACTTGTGATCTCTGTCTGTCAAGTAAATAAGTAAAATCTTAAAAAAAAAAAAAAAAAACTTACACTGTGGACCTCGCAGGGATGCTGACGTCTAGAGTTTGATATGAAAGAACACATGAGACATTTATTATTCCTCTCTCCCAACACAGAGACATCAGGGTGGGCAGAGGAAATTGTATCCATAACTGTAACTAGGGCGATGGCAGAGCTGTGTTAATTGTCCTGCTTGTCCTTCTACTTGGAACATGAGTGGTGATTGGATAAAAGCGACATAACACCATTCCAAAGCTGGCCATACACCAAGTGCTTTACGTATATGAACCCACTTATATCCCCGCACCATGCATACCGTTACCTCCCTCTAAACAAGGAGGAGGAAAAAAGTAAATAATTTGCCCAAACTGACACAGATAGGAAGTGCTAGATTTGAAATCCGAAACTGAATTTGTCTGGCTTCTGGCCTATTTTTTTTTTTAGCCCTAGCATATGTTCTCTGCTCTGAATTAAATGAATGTAATTATTGGCAGCGATGTATGTGAATAATACATGTAGGTTTACTGTATCACACTACAAGTTGTGTGTGTGCGTGCGCATGTGTGTGTGTGTGTGTGTGTGTGTACATATATACATTTATATGCAGACTGTTCTCACTATGGAAAACACTGACTTTCCCCCTTAGCTCCTGGATTCCCACCAGTCACTTTAATTTTACATGTAGAAGAATAAGCTCTGAAACTTAATCCTCTAATCGGACCCTAACTTATGTTACTGCAAGGGCAACTGTGCTTAGCCTGGGATAAAATACATGTGAAAAAAGACAACTGGAGAAGAGTGATATATTCCCAAAGGTGGAGTTCAGGCAGAAGCTGAGAATTAAGTACTGGAAGACAACATCTCGCAGTAATTTCTTACAATATTACATCATTAATTTTGGAGTAACCTTCCAAATTGCTAAGCCTGCTTGCATTCAATTTTCAGTACAAACATGTATTTTAAATTCAAATATAAGTGATATTCGAATGGGCCATTGCTCCTCTCTGCTCTGTTAATGTACATAATCCAAAGTTGACTCTAGTCAAATATATTGAAGGAAACACATTCAGTGCATCATTAATAGTTCATATATACACAAGGACAAATGCAGGGGGAAAAAAAAGACCTAAAAGAAACTAGAATTCCCCCAATGACTAAACAAAACAATTACGATAGCCTTTACATATTCCTAAAATGTGTCATTTTATGTGGATTTTTAAGAAGAGCTCATCAGTAGTAGAATACATACCCTCCAATTTTATCTATAGTCAGATCAGATTGCAATAATAGTTAAGTTGTATAATGCCTAGATATTTCAAGGAATGACATACTGCAGATAGGTAAAAACAAATAGCATTCAAAAGTTAATCCAATATTAAAGGACCACCATTTCCTGCAGAGTGAAAACATAGAAAGATTTGCAAAAAAAGGCAAAGTAAATAAAATGACCACTAAATCTATTGATAATATTATTAAAACAATATGAAACACTTTAATGATTAGTTGTATAAGTATGGTTTCTTGGCCATGTCGAAAAAGGGAGAAAAAGGTCAATAAACAGAATGATGCATGCTCTATGACTAATGTGTTAGAAGTAGAAAAAAAATCTTAAACTTCATGGAAACCATTCTAATTGCAATAGGTATCAAGCTAATTCTACCAATGACTAGCCAGTTCTAGTGTTAGTATTGAGAACTCAACACTGACCCACCAGTCTAGGGCCCTATTACCACTAACCCAATTCCATTTCAAATTGCCTTTCGTCATATGCCCCATTTACTTGAATATTTATATGAAATGCTAACATTAGATTTACTCTACTGTAGAGTGGTATGTACGGTTTCCCTGACACTGAGCAGTTCTTTTTTTGTTTCTATGATGTATTATGACTCTATAAAATGGATATCATTCCTAATTAGGATTCAATTAAGAGATACCGGAAGGCAAAAAAAGATCATGCCAAAAAGAACCTTTGTGATATTAGAAAAAGGTGAAAAGTACTTTCGATGTGGAAATTAAAAATAAACTGGGGAAAGGATCTTTAAATAGGATGTTCTCAAGAGGGAATGGAGTATGCTTCGGTGCTGCTTGTACAAGCACAGTTGGTATTTCCACCCCAAAATGCAGGAAATGTCTTCATAATATGAATGCAAAATGATGTATGTCAGGAACATGTTTACCAATTTATTGGATGTGTCTAGCATGCATAATGGCAATGGATCACCTTCCCTACATTTCACCTAAGAAAATAGGGTGAGAGACCTAGGTCTGTGTCATGTTATGAATTAAAGGTCTCCAATAAATGCACTCCAAAGATTAAATCATTTTAAATTGCTTTTGGCCCCGAAACAGATTTGGCTGCCACACTACTACTGAAAATGAAGCCTTTTTGTTTGTTTGCTCTCTTTTCAGAGCTGAACTTATGCATTCCTACCTTACAAAGTTCTATCAAGTTCAGGAAGCTAGTTCATGAAAATGCATTATTATCAGAGTACACAGTTAGTGATATTAGTAGATCAATGTTTATTTGTTTCCTGCTAATACCCAAAGATACAACCCTAGCTTAGGAGACAAGCAAAATGAGTATGTTCAGTAATATTAGTCTATATAAGATTATCTTAAGAAGCTAGGCCATCGTCATTAGTCGTGATAAGAGTGTCTCCTAGGATATGTAAGTCAAAAGAAAGTTTATGTGGCAGAATTATGTAAGGAAACTTACAATAGTGCCTGCCCACAAACCATGCAATTTGGAAACAGCCAAGAAACAAAACCATAGAGAAGAAGAGATAAATACAACATGTATTAGGGGTTATTATGCAACTACAAAGGTTCAATATGACCCTGGAAATATAGCAAAAAATAGTTATGGAAAAGAAGCTATTTCTTATGCTCAGTAGCTAATTTTCAAACATATGTACCTGTATTTGAAACTTTGAGCATTTCACACATTTTTCTGTATCTGAAAAAAAAATGGATCCAGACTGATATTGTGTATCAATATAGCTGAAAACAGTCAATAAAAAGGTAGCCAAAAGCAAAGTTCAATAAGAATTCTAAAAAAGGATATTATTCTGGTTGCTGATAAAACACTTCTGATGTATACTTTGCTCATATTGGAAAAGAATAATTTACTGTTCAATTTTCCTAGAAAGGATGAAAGATCTATAAGATGATTTCATAAAATGTTCGATCAAATAAAAGCTAGATTAAAGTGTCTAGGTCAAACTGTAAACATAATTAGAAACTTTAGAAATAATATATAACTCCATTTTGAGAATATATATATTTCAATATTTAACAGTTAATTAAATGTTTTCCATATAATTTATGATAAAAACATTGTATATTTTCATTTTAAAATGTTCAAGGGCATTGGATCTATGAAAACAACACATATATTTTAATTCTCTATTCTGGAAAATTAAGAAATGCATACTCTTCAGGATAAATGTATTTAATACAAGGTGACACAAGAAAAATACATCAAATTTCCTTATTCATGGGAACATAAGATTAAGTAGGAAATACCTGAACATATTGATATGATTTGAAGTGGAAGAAAGGTTAAGATTAGAGTGGTAGTACGAAAGTTCATATATCCCAGTCCATAATCCATATATCATGATTTGAATACATATTGAATATATGACACAAACACATCTTCCCATTTGTGGGCATTCGACTGGGACTACCACATTTTATGTATATTTAATGAAAACAAAATGAGAGTGCAAGAGACAGATTTCAATTATATGCAATAGACTTAGTGAATATATGACCAAAACAGAATCAGTTAATCATAATAGTTTAAATGTTGGGTGTAACCATGATATAGTCTAATTTATACTGAAGATAGAATATTTATAAATATTTAACCCCAAAATCAACATACATAATACCAAATTTCAAAATGCATGCCTTTCGCTTTTTGTTTTTTGTTTTTTTAACTTACTGCTTTGTAAGTTCTCTTTTGTCCAGCATGTTTCCGAATTTGTTCTCCATTTGGCCCTGTTTCCACATGCATCGAATAGATAATGTCAAAGAAATCTTCAACCACAGCTACCCGCCGCAAAGACAACTTCTCATCCACCCCTACACCATCCTGGAAACAAAACCAAAAAAAAAAAAAAAAAAAAAAAGACAGAAAGTTAACACATAGAGTGAATAAAACAAAAACATTTCGATAAACTGAACCAAACCAAATCATCCAGCTAGGAAACTTACAAAAACTGTAAGTGAATATTGTATTGCATCATTTCATACACTGTTTACTATAGAACTTTAAGAAACATGAAAAAAGATACTTGGCGTAATGATCATGCTTACCCATAAATAACATCTTTTAAGTTTTATAATGACTCATTTGTAGGCATCAGTATAACTTTCTTAAATTATTCCAAAATATATTTTAAGGCTCAGTAATTTTTATTACAATAATTTCATTCTAGATATTTATTGATTCATCCAATCAATATTTATTGAGTTGCTAGGTACTGGAAGCCATTATTAGAGAAAGAAAAGAAATAATATAGGCTCTCTATCCTTAAACATCATACAATTTGGGAAAGAAAATACATCTATTATGCTATCAGATTGGACTAAGAGACGATAATTGTTCAAGGTTAAAAATGTGGGCTGTAGAAATTATCTAGGTGTGAACTTTGGATTCTCCACTCAGAAATTCTATGTCTCATGCAAATCATTTAAACTTCCCTAAATTTCAGTCTTCTCAAATTTCAGTTTTCTCATTTGGCAGAGATAGTAGAGCTCACTTCACAGAATTGTAAGAATTAAATGCGATAGCTTAGGTAAAGGATGTGACCCAACGGTTGGCATATAGTGAAACTTGACAAATGGTGACTCTTGTCATTTTGACGATCATCATAAAAATATAAGCATATAAGCCACATACTATAGGAGCTCAAAGAATAAAGATATCATCTGTGGCTGAAGCACCTTCTTGGAAGAAATAGAATTTGACACGGGACCTACACAGTAGGTCCAAGCCACGGTGGGCTGAGGGGAAGTGTAACAAAGAGACAAACACTCCCATAGATGACAGAAAATAAGAAATGTATAAGAAAAGAATAAGAAATTGGAAATTGGACAAAAAATAAATGTACTCTTTCAGGAATGGGTTTCCTGTTTGCACATACAGACATGCACGCACATGCATACACACACGATGCTCTTATTTGGACCCTGAGGCATAAGCTGAAGTAACATGACATAACCATTAATGTTGGCACACCGCATAAGAGGGTGATTAATCTGAGCAAAATCATTATGCAGTCAATGAGTCAAATGGCGAAAACCTCTTTGAACAGTAGTTCCAGCAGACTGAGCTCACAACAAAACTCAAAACAAATCACATGGTCCTTTTTCTTAGTTTGGCTTTTGTTTTTTGCTTTTCTGATGCATATAGGTCTCAGAAGCAGCAATGTCTGAGGCTGTATATTCAAATAGCCATATATACATATATATGTGTGTATATATATATATATATATATATAAATAACTACATATATATTCAGATAAATATATATAGCCAAATATTTGTGAGTTGTCCGTAAGGTCAAGCTGTATGGTATCTCATCTCTGTTAAATCTGAGCACTTCCTCTCAATTACCTATGATGCATGTGATTCGTCATTAGGTTTTAGACCTTTCTCAGATCTCTCCTTTAACATTTTGCTGCATCTCTTCTATACTGGGCCCCATGGATAATCCCTTATTGCCTCGTGATGCAAGACCAATACATAGCGAAACCACGGTGAAGCTGCATGAAGCATGGCTATGACTAGCCTGAAAAACTGTTGTAGCTTATTGTACAGTACCTGGGAAACATCATTTCAGATGCCTATCCCTCCATCACCCCGGCTACCCCCCACTCCTCAGAGAACATCCACTGTTGCTAGACTAGAAATCCAAATTCTAACTCGACCCACAGGCAAAAACCACCCACAAAATTTTGACTTCTTTTCTCCTATTCATAAAACTCTTGCAGCTCCCTCTCAGTTCCTTTGCTGGGTAACCAGAAATATAGTAATGTCGTACAGTTAATAAACTATGAGTGATGGGAGAATGACAGCCTATTTATTCATTCCTTCAACAAGTATACCAGAAGTACTGGTACTTCGCGGAAGTACTGCCAAGCCCTAGTAGCTGAGGTGCTGACGTTACCAAGGTCAGCTGACTTCTCAAAAGAAAAAAATAGGACAATATATTCCAAGTGTTGAACCTAAAAACAACAACAACAAAAACTGCTAAAAAAGAATTTTATATCCAGAAAAATGACTTCTCCAAAATTAAGGTAAGATAAAGAAATTCTCTGATAAACAAAATAGAGAATTCAATGATTGTAGACAAGAGAATTTATTCCCCCATAGTCCTGGAAGCCAGAAGTTGAAATTCAGAGATGTTGGCAGAGCCGCACTCCTGGAAGCTCTAGGGGAGAATCTATTCTTTGCCTCTTCCAGCTCCCGAGGTTGCTAGCATTGCATAACTTGAGGCCATCTCCTGCTGCCTTCTCCTCTTTGGTGTATCTCCCCTTGTGTGTGTGTGTGTGTGTGTGTGTGTGACACTTGTGCACGTGCTCTTTCTCTCATGACACATTTCATCTGAAAGCATTTAAACTCCAGACAGATAATCTAAGCTAATTTCTTCACTCAATATCCTTAACTTAATTATATCTACAAAGACTCTTTCTAAACAAAGTAACATTCACAAATTCCAGGGAATAGGATTTGAAATTTTTTTTTTTTTTTTTTTTTTTGGAGGGAGAGAGAGAGATGCACACAGATGAGGTGAGGTGTGAGGAAGGGGAGGAGGACTTGAGAGGTAGAGAATCTTAGGCTCCTCACCCAGAGCGAAGCCCAAACCACAGCTCGATCTCACAATCCAGATCATGACCTGAGCTGAAATCAAGAGTCAGACTCTTAACCAACTAAGCCACCTAGGCACCCCAGAACTTGAAATCCATCATTAGATGGCCATTATTTAACTACATGTGGTAATGAATTATATACAGAAGGTACAAGTTGTGTTATGAGAACATACATTGGAAATGCTTCACTATGGGTAGACAGTCAATATTCTTTCAAGAAATCATAAGTTCAGAGTTAATCAAGATAATATTGAAATCACATACATTGGGGAAGGGAACTCATCTATTATCCTTCTGTCAGATAGACTTGCATACTTGCAATTGTAATTAAGCTCAATTCACATCCATACTCCTATTGAAACTCCAAAATGCCTTCAGGGGTTGGGCCTACAGTGTAAGTGAGCTAAGTATTTGTGGTAAGAAAATAAGGGGTAATGAAGCCCTTCAGACATGGGAGAAATATATTCAATGAGCCTGGAGCTTGACATAACTTCAAATTCCATGGGGCACCCGGGTGGCTCAGTGGGTTAAGCCTCTGCCTTTGGCTCAGGTCATGATCTCAAGGTTCTGGGATCGGCCCACTTGGGGCTCCCTGCTCAGCAGGAGTCTGCTTCTCCTCCCTCTCCCTCTGCCTCTCCCCTTCTGCTCATGCCTCTCTCTCTCTCTCTCAAAAAAAAAAAAATATATACATATATAACAAATAATATAATTATTTGTTTATTCTTTTTTTAAAGATAATAATTGAGTCATTTTTATTTATTGTTTTTTTATTAATTGACAATCCTTCCTCAGTTACAAAAAATAGTAGACTGTGTTCCAAGAGGTGGGCCAGAGCCATATCATGAAGGCAGAAAATGAACATATAACAGGTACACTGCCATAAGGGAAAATACATGGTACAAGTTATATCCTGTTACTATTACTGATGATAAGATTAATTTAACAGTCTCAAACATGGGATTCTCATTTTTGCCAAGCAACACCTTAAGGGATTTTCAAATGTTTTCTTTAAATCTCCATCATCATCTTTTGAGGTAAGAACACTAATACTCAGAAGTTATGTAACCTTCCCAAAGACTCACAGTGATTACTAAAGCTGAGTAAGAATGGAGTTTTTTCAAAAGAAAGAAAATTCTATTTATTCTAAGAACATACTTGGACATATCCCACACAGATATAACTGGCAGTTATTTTACCAAGGATTCCACAAAATCCTTTTTAACCCACAGTAGTGCTGTAATAATCTACATTTCCAATGAAACACAGCAAGATATGTAATTACAATACTAGAGAATGAGAAAGACTGAAGATTGTTTAAATGTTCACCTTGAATACTGATTCTTTGGGAATTAACTGATTTAAAAGGCAACTGACTAAAATAATATGTAAATAACTGTATTACTAGTATAATAACATATATAAATGTAACATATTTGACAATGACAGCACAAAAGAGGCAGTAACAAAGCTATACTGGAGTGTAAAGAAATAACAGAATGATAACTCAAATCCACAGGTAGAAAGAAAGGGAACCCAAAATGTTAAGAGGTTAACACTAAAAACTCTATAAATATATGCTTTCCTACTTTCTTCTCACAGCTCTTTGAAAGACATAACATTATATAAGTAATTATCACACTATAATGTTGTTAGATGATTGATCTATCTGAATATTTCATGTATAAATCATAGAATTAAAAAGTGAGAAAATTGAGCTCTTTAAGAGTAAAGTTTTATTTTGGATTATAACTAAATCAGTATATATCTGAAGTAGATTCTGCTAAGTTAAAACATATATTGTAATTCCTAAAGTAACCCCCCAAATTTAAAAGTATATAATTTTAAATCATTAAAGGAATTAAGATTTTACAAGGGAAAATATGCACTTAATAGAAAAAAAGCCAATAAAGGAAAACTAAAGGAAAAAAGACATGACATATACAGATAATAAAGCAAAATCACCAATATAAATCCAATCACATCAATAACACTAAACACGAATAGACTAAGGAATCCAAACAAAGAGAATTGGTTAAAAATGGCATCCTACTGTAAATTATCTAGAGGAGCCACAATCGTAGTTCAAAGGTGCAGATTGGGGTCCTAGGGTGGCTCAGTCAGTTAAGTATCTAACTCTTGGTTTTGGCTCAGGTCATGATCTCAGGTTGTGAGATGGGAGATGAGACTACTTGAGATTTTAACTCTCCCTCTCCCTCTGTCTCTCCCCTTCACACAGCCCCCACGGCTCACACTCTTAATTAATTAACTAGTTAATTAATTTTAAAAATCTTTAAAAAGATGCAGATAGGATGAAGGTGAAAAGCTATCTTATGCAATTAAGAACAACAAGAACAACAACAAAAAGAGCTGGAATAGCTATATTAGTACTAGAGAACAGAGTTTAAACAAACCAACAACAAATGTTACTAACAACAAAGAGGAAAACTTCATAGTAATAAAAGGGTTAATTTTCCAGCAAGATATAATAATTATATATGCACCAAAAACCCAAAATTCTAAGTAACATGTGCATGCACACATATTGTTTAAGGAAAAACTGACAAAATTAGCAGGAGAAATCAGCAAAATAATAGTGATTTCAAAACTCTATTTTCAAAAATAGGATAACAAGGGAGAATATGATCAAGAAAAAGAAGACTGAGCAACACTATAAAAAAAAAACCTAACAGACATACATAGGACATCCACACAACAGAAACAGAACATTCTCCATGACAGACCATATCTCAGTATAAAAGAGGTCTCAATAGGGACGCCTGGGTGGCTCAGTTGGTTAAGTGGCTGCCTTCAGCTCAGGTCATGATCCCAGCATCCTGGGATCGAGTCCCACATCGGGCTCCTTGCTCAGCAGGGAGCCTGCTTCTCCCTCTGCCTCTGCCTGCCTCTCTGTCTGCCTGTGCTTGCTCTTTCTCTCTCTCTAACTAATGAATAAATAAAATCTTTAAAAAAAAAAAAGAGGTTTCAATAAAATGTAAAGGACTGAAATATGTTTTATATGTTTTCCGATCAAAATGGAATTAAATTACAAGTCAGTGACAGAAGGAAAATAGGGAAATCACAAAGATGAAGAAATTAAACAACACACTTCTCAAAACCAATGTGTCAGAGGAGTCAAAAGGAAAAGTAATATATACTTTGAGATGAACAAAAACAGAAACACAAAATGTCAAAAGCAGCATTTCAAGAAAATTTAGAACTGTAAATGTGTATTTTTAAAAAATAAGATAACTATCTTTCCACCTTAAATGACTAGGAAAAATAGTAAACTAAAACCAAGTGTAAGGGGGGAAATATTTTTAAAGAAGAGAAATAAATTAAATAGAGAATAGAAAATAATGGGCAAAATCAGCAAAACCAAAATGTAATTTTTGAAAATATATATATATATATTTTTTAAAGATTTTATTTCTTTATTTGACAGATAGAGATCACAAGTAGGCAGACAGGCAGGCACAGAGAGATGGGGAGGCAGGCTCCCTGCTGAGCAGAGAGCCCGATGCGGGGCTTGATCCCAGGACCCTGGGATCATGACCTGAGCCGAAGGCAGAGGCTTTAACCCACTGAGCCACCCAGGTGCCCCTGAAAATATATTTTTAAAAGGTAAAAACTTTAGCTGTATTGACCAAG
The DNA here is from genome assembly GCA_003697995.1 of Taxidea taxus jeffersonii. Lineage (NCBI taxonomy): Eukaryota > Metazoa > Chordata > Mammalia > Carnivora > Mustelidae > Taxidea > Taxidea taxus. Next base: position 32,010 of record ML111320.1, read on the forward strand.
AATAAAAGATAGAAGACATACATTACTAAAATCAGGAATGAAAGAAGGAACACCACTACTTATCTCATAAAAATAAAAAAGAGTTATAAGAAATAGTATAAATAATTCTACAATAAATTAGATAACTATATAAAGTGAACAATTTCTAGAAAGATACAAATTATTGAAATTGACTGAAAAAAATGGAAAGTGGAAAGTTTGACTATGTCTACCACAAGTAAAAGAGACAAAATTAGTAACTTAAAAAAAATTCTTACAAAGAAAGCCTGGGTCAAAGGGCTTCACTGGACCGACATGCAAGAATGAAGGCCAATTTATCACTAACTTTTCAGAGAAAAAAAAAAGATTTTTCAAATCATTCTATAAAGCCAGAATTACCCATATACCCAAACCAAATGTATTACAAGAAAACAAAATTATGGACCAATATATTTTATGAATATAAATGTAAAAAACTTCAACAATATACTAGCAAAACAAATCTAATAATATATATATGTAAATTATTATGTAGATAATCCCAGGTATGCAAGGTTGATTTAAAATATAAAAATTAATTCGTGTAATATAGCATATCAAAGAATAATGGATAAAAAGCATATAATCACCTCAATAGTTGCATAAAAAGCATTTGACAAAAGCCAACATACTTTCCATAGAAAAACTCTTAGTGAACTAGAAATAGAATGTTCTCAATGTAATAAAGGGCATCTACAAAAGCCTCATAACTAATATGTATTTAATAATGAAAGACTAACCCCCTAAGGACAGGAGCAAAACAAGAATGTCTGCTCTAGCCACTTCTGTTTAACATTTTACTGGAAGTACCAGCGGGGGAATCAGGGGTAAAAAAAAGGAGGGGGCGGGTGGGGGGGAGGACACCTAGATTGAAAATGAGGAAGAAAAACTACCTCTGTAGATGACATGATCTTGTAGTTAGAAAATTCTATAAAATCCTCCAGACAACTATTAGAACTAATAAGTGAGGTCAGCAAAGTTAAGGCCCAAAATCAATAACAAAAAACAACTGTACTTCTCTTCATTAGCAATAAAAAATTTCAAAAATGGGGGCACCTGGGTGGCTCAGTGGGTTAAAGCCGCTGCCTTCGGCTCAGGTCGTGATCTCAGGGTCCTGGGATCGAGTCCCACATTGGGCTCTCTGCTCAGCAGGGAGCCTGCTTCCCTTCCTCTCTCTCTCTGCCTGCCTCTCTGCCTACTTGTGATCTATCTGTCAAATAAATAAATAAAAATCTTTAAAAAAAAAAATTTTCAAAAATGAATTCAGAAAAATAATTTCATTGACAATAATACAAGGGCGCCTGGGTGGGTCAGTGTCCTCTGATCGAGCCCCACTTGGGGCTCCATGCTGGGAATGAAGCCTGCTTAAGATTCTCTCTCTCTCTCCTGGGGTGCCTGGGTGGCTCAGTGGGTTAAAGCCTCTGCCTTTGGCTCAGGTCATGATCCCAGGGTCCTGGGATCGATCCCAGCATCGGGCTCTCTGCTCAGCAGGGAGCCTGCTTCCTCCTCTCTCTGCCTGCCTCTCTGCCTACTTGTGATCTCTGTCTAAATAAATAAATAAAATCTTAAAAAAAAAACCCAACAACAATTCTCTCTCTCCCTTTTCCTCTGCCTCTCCTTACCCTGTTCAAGATCTCTCTCTCCCCCACCCCCATATATATAATAAATTAAAATACAAAGTATAAGTTTAGATATAAAGTTAACAAAAGAAGTACAAGGCTTGTACATGAAAGCTCCAAAACATTGTTAAAAAAACATTTTTAATTATCTAAATAAATGGAAAGATATCCTATGTTCACAGACCAGAGGATTAATATTGTTAAGATGGTAATATTCCAAAAACGTATTTGTAAAATCACTGTAATCTCTATTTAAAAATTCTAGCTAGCTTTTTTGCAGAAATTGACAAGTTAAAATTCATATGTAAATGCAAGGTGCTCAGAACAGCCAAAATAATCTTTTAAAAGAAGAAATTTGGAGGTCTCCTATGTCTTGATTTCAAAAGTTACTATAAATTTTACATAGTAGGCAGCATGGCACTGGGCATGAGAATAGATATATAGATCAATGGCATAGAACTGAGATTCCAGAGATAAACCTTTACACTTATTTTCAATTCATTTTCAATATGAGTATAAGACAATGCAGTGGGGAAAAAATAATCTTTTCAACAAATGGTACTGGGACAACTGGATACCCACATGCCAAAGAATGAAGTAGACTCCTTACCTCCCACCATACATAAAAATTAAGGCAAAATACATCATAGATCTAAATGTAGAAGCTAAAACTTAAAATTTAGAACATAGGAGTAAATGTTTCCAACCTTGGGTAAGGCAAGGCCCTCTCAGTTATAAAACCCAAAGCAAAAGTAACAAAAGACAAATTAATTGAACTACATTAAAATTAAAATATTTTATGTTGCAAATGATACCATCAAAAAAATGAAATACCAATTCTCAGAAATGGGAGAAAACATTTAAAAATCATATGTCCAATAAGGGGTTAATATCCAAAATATATAAAGAAATATTCAACTCGATAGTTAAAAAACAAATGATCCAATTAAAAATGGGTAGAAGATCTGAATCTGTATTTTCCCAAAGGAGACACTCATGAAATGTGCTCAACATCACTAACCATCAGGCAAATGCAAATCAAAACCACAATGAGATATCATTTCATACCTGTCAGAATGGCTATTATCAAAAGGACAAGAAATTACAAGCATCGGTAAGCATATGGAGAAGAGGGAACACTTCCTTGCACACTGCTGGGGGGAATATAAACTGGTGCATAACTATGAAAAACAGTACCAAATTCCTGAAAAAATTAAAAATAGAACTACCCTATGGTCCAGCAATTTCACTTCTGGACTCATACAAAGGAAATAAAAACACTAACTCAAAAAGATACATGCACCCCCATTTTCATTGCAGCTTTATGTACAATAGCTAAAACATAAGAGAAACTTTTGTGTTACCACGTAATTGTGCTATTATGTGCACATGTCGACACACACACGTACATACTGGAATATTATTCTACCACAAAAAGGAAGGAAATCCTCCCACTTGCAACAGTGTGGATGGACCTTGAGGGCATTATGCTAAAAGAAATAAGACAGAGAAAGACAAATACCATAGGATTTCACTTATACGTGGAATCTTAAAAAGCAAGTATACAAATAAAAAGAAAAAACTCACAGAGAAAGAGATTGGTGGTTGCCAGAATCAGGAGGTAGAGAGAGGATAAATGGGCAAATGTTGGCAAAAGTGTGAAGCTAGAAAGTTATAAAATAAATAAATCCTGGGGATGTAATATATGGCATAGCTATAGTAGGTTAAAATACTGTATTACAGACTTGAAATTGCTAAGATCTTAGAGGGTCTAAGTACAAATCTAAAAAAGATTTGTAACTGTGGTTGTGCACATTAACTAGACATATTGTGATGATCATTTATATACATATATACATAAATATATCATTACACAATCATTATAATCATAAAACCATTGCATATCTACATTGTAATCATTATGTTGTATACCTAAAACAAAGAAATTATATTTTGAGTAAATGTTTCTCTGAAAAAAATTTTCAAATGGCAAATAATCACAAGAAAAGATGATCAACATCATTAGTAATAAGGGAAATGTAAATCTAAATTCAATGAGATACTACTTCACATTGACTAGGATCTCGATAATGAAAAATAAGTATAGGCAAAAATATGGAGAACTTAGAATGCTCACGCATGGCTGGTGGAAATGCAAAATGACGCAAGAGCTTTGGAAATTCTGACTGTATCTTGAAATTTTAACATAGACTTACCAGATGACTAAATAAGCTCTAAGTATGTATATATTCAAGAGAAATTAAAATATACAACTACATAAAATAAATTTTACAAAATACAGCAGCATATTCATTACAGCCAAAAAAGTAAAAACAATTAAAATGCCCCTGAACTGAATATGCAAATAAAATTGTATAACCATACAAAGGACTATTATGCTGTCATAAAAAAGGATAAAGTATTGATTCATGTTATTGCATGGATGAAACTTCAAGACATAAAGCTAAGTGAAAGAAGCCAAACACATAAAAACCCACAGACTGTTTCCTTTTATTTGAAATGTCCAGAAAAGACAAATTTATGGATGTAAAGTAGATCATTGGATGCTCTGGACTAGAGAGAGAGCTGTATGGTGATTGATTGCTAATGGACACAAAGTGGCTTTTAGAAGGGACAAAAATGTTCTAAATTTAGATGATGGTGATGTTTTTAAATCCTGTATATACACTAAAACATTAAATTGTGCTCTTTACATGGGATGAATTGCATGGTGTGTGTTATACCTCTAAAAGGCCATTAAAATATATTGTCTCCAAAAGTTTGGGATTTTAATCTCTTTTTCATTTTATTTTATTATTTTTAAATATGCATTTTTAAATTCTTAAACATTTTCTTATAATTTTTTATTTTTTATTAACATAAAATGTATTATTAGCCCCAGGGGTACAGGTCTGCGAATCGCCAGGTTTACACACTTACGGCACTCACCATAGCACATACCCTCCTCAATGTCCATAACCCAACCACACTCTCCCTACCCCTCTCCCCCCAGCAGCCCACAGTTTGTTTTGTGAGATTAAGAGTCTCTTATGGTTTGTCTCCCTCCTGATCCCATCTTGTTTCATTCATTCCTTTCCTACCCCCCAAACCTTTCATATTGCCTCTCAACTTCCTCATATCAGGGAGATCATATGATAATTGTCTTTCTCTGATTGAATATTTCGCTAAGCATAATACCCTCTAGTTCCATCCACGTTATTGCAAATGGCAAGATTTCATTTCTTTTGATGGCTGCATAGTATTCTATTGTGTATATATACCACATCTTCTTTTTTTTTAACTTTATTTAAGCTTTATTTAAACATATAATGTAACCCCACCACCCTCTCCCAACCCCTCTTCCCCCCACCCCCCTCAGTTTGTTTTATGACATTAAGAGTCTCTTTTGGTTTGTCTCCCTCCTGATCCCATCTTCTTTCATTTTTACTTTTCCTACCACCTTAACTCCCACCCCCGTTGCATCTCCACTTCCTCATATCAGGGAGATCATGTGGTAGTTGTCTTTCTCCAGTTGACTTATTTCGCTAAGCATAATACGCTCTAGTTCCATCCATGTCGTCGCAAATGGTAAGATTTCATTTCTTTTGATGGCTGCATAGTATTCCATTGTATATATATACCACCTCTTCTTTATCCATTCATCTGTTGATGGACATCTAGGTTCTTTCCATAACTTGGCTATTGTGGACATTGCTGCTATAAACATTCGGGTACACGTGCCCCTTTGGATCACTACGTTTGTATCTTTAGGATAAATACCCAGTAGTGCAATTGCTGGGTCATAAGGTAGCTCTATTTTCAATTTTTTGAGGAACCTCCATGCTGTTTTCCAGAGTGGTTGCACCAGCTTGCATTCCCACCAACAGTGTAGGAGGGTTCCCCTTTCTCCACATCCTGGCCAGCATCTGTCATTTCCTGACTTGTTCATTTTAGCCATTCTGACTGGTGTGAGGTGGTATCTCATTGTGGTTTTGATTTGTATTTCCCTGATGCCCAGTGATGTGGAGCACTTTTTCATGTGTCTGTTGGCCATCTGGATGTCTTCTTTGCAGAAATGTCTGTTCATGTCCTCTGCCCATTTCTTGATTGGATTATTTGTTCTTTGGGTGTTGAGTTTGCTAAGCTCTTTGTAGATTTTGGATACTAGCCCTTTATCTGATATGTCGTTTGCAAATATCTTTTCCCACTCTGTCAGTTGTCTTTTGGGTTTGTTGACTGTTTCCTTTGCTGTGCAAAAGCTTTTGATCTTGATGAAGTCCTAATAGTTCATTTTTTCCCTTGCTTCCCTTGCCTTTGGCGTTGTTCCTAGGAAGAAGTTGCTGCGGCTGAGGTCAAAGAGGTTGCTGCCTGTGTTCTCCTCAAGGATTTTGATGGATTCCTTTCTCACATTGAGGTCCTTCATCCATTTTGAGTCTATTTTTGTGTGTGGTGTAAGGAAATGGTCCAATTTCATTTTTCTGCATGTGGCTGTCCAATTTTCCCAACACCATTTGTTGAAGAGGCTATCTTTTTTCCATTGGATGTTCTTTCCTGCTTTGTCGAAGATTAGTTGACCATAGAGTTGAGGGTCTATTTCTGGGCTCTCTATTCTGTTCCATTGATCTATGTGTCTGTTTTTGTGCCAGTACCATACTGTCTTAATGATGACAGCTTTGTAGTAGAGCTTGAAGTCGGGAATTGTGATGCCACCAACTTTGGCTTTCTTTTTCAATATTCCTTTGGTATTCGAGGTCTTTTCTGGTTCCATATAAATTTTAGGATTATTTGTTCCATTTCTTTGAAAAAATTGGATGGAATTTTGATAGGCATCGCATTAAATGTGTAGATAGCTTTAGGTAGCATAGACATTTTCACAATATTTATTCTTCCAATCCATGAGCATGGAACATTTTTCCATTTCTTTGTGTCTTCCTCAATTTCTTTCATGAGTACTTTATAGTTTTCTGAGTATAGATTCTTTGCTTCTTTCGTTAGGTTTATTCCTAGGTATCTTATGGTTTTGGGTGTAATTGTAAATGGGATTGACTCCTTAATTTCTCTTTCTTCTGTCTTGTTGTTGGTGTAAAGAAATGCAACTGATTTCTGTGCATTGATTTTATATCCTGACACTTTACTGAATTCCTGTACAAGCTCTAGCAGTTTTGGAGTGGAGCCTTTTGGGTTTTCCACATATAGTATCATATCATCTGCAAAGAGCGATAGTTTGACTTCTTCTTTGCCGATTTGGATGCCTTTAATTTCTTTTTGTTGTCTGATTGCTGAGGCTAGGACTTCTAGTACTATGTTGAATAGCAGTGGTGATAGTGGACATCCCTGCCGTGTTCCTGACCTTAACGGAAAAGCTCTCAGTTTTTCTCCATTGAGAATGATACTTGCCGTGGGTTTTTCATAGATGGCTTTGATAATATTGAGGTATGTGCCTTCTATCCCTACACTTTGAAGAGTTTTGATTAGGAAGGGATGTTGCACTTTATCAAATGCTTTTTCAGCATCTATTGAGAGTATCATATGGTTCTTGTTCTTTCTTTTGTTAATGTGTTGTATCACATTGATTGATTTGCGGATGTTGAACCAACCCTGCTGCCCTGGAATAAATCCCACTTGGTCGTGGTGAATAATCCTTTTAATGTACTGTTGGATCCTATTGGCTAGTATTTTGGTGAGAATTTTCGCATCTATGTTCATCAAGGATATTGGTCTGTAATTCTCTTTTTTGATGGGATCCTTGTCTGGTTTGGGGATCAAGGTGATGCTGGCCTCATAAAATGAGTTTGGAAGTTTTCCTTCCATTTCTATTTTTTGGAATAGTTTCAGGAGAATAGGAATTAATTATTCTTTAAATGTTTGGTAGAATTCCCCTGGAAAGCCGTCTGGCCCTGGGCTTTTGTTTGTTTGGAGATTTTTGATGACTGTTTCAATCTCCTTACTGGTTATGGGCCTATTCAGGTTTTCTATTTCTTCCTGGTTCAGTTTTGGCAGTTTATATGTCTCTAGGAAAGCATCCATTTCTTCCAGATTGTCGAATTTGTTGGCATAGAGTTGTTCATAATATGTTCTTATGATTGTTTGTATTTCTTTGGTGTTGGTTGTGATCTCTCCTCTTTCATTCATGATTTTATTTATTTGGGTCCTTTCTCTTTTCTTTTGGATAAGTCTGGCCAGGGGTTTATCAATCTTATTAATTCTTTCAAAGAACCAGCTCCTAGTTTCATTGATTTGTTCTATTGTTTTTTTGGTTTCTATTTCATTGATTTCTGCTTTGATCTTTATTATTTCTCTTCTCCTGCTGGGTTTAGGCTTTCTTTTGTTGTTCTCTCTCGAGTTCCTTAAGGTATAGGGTTAGGTTGTGTATTTGAGACCTTTCCTGTTTCTTGAGATAGGCTTGTATCACTATATATTTTCCTCTCAGGACTGCCTTTGCTGTGTCCCACAGATTTTGGACCGTTGTGTTTTCATTATCATTTGTTTCCATGGTTTTTTTCAATTCTTCTTTAATTTCCTGGTTGACCCATTCATTTTTTAGAAGGATGCTGTTGAGCCTCCATGTATTTGTGCTCTTTCCACATTTCCTCTTGTGATTGAGTTCTAGTTTCAGAGCATTGTGGTCTGAAAATATGCAGGGAATGATCCCAATCTTTTGATACCTGTTGAGACCTGATTTATGACCCAG
>RCUC01166963.1:0-45185 GCA_003697995.1 Taxidea taxus jeffersonii
TACATTGTAATAGTGTCCATAAGAATGTGCTCTCCTTTCAGAATGAGTACAGCCCTGGAATTCCATTCTCGCATGAACCCAGGAGAATTACAGTGACTTATCAGAATGCCTTTATCCATTAGTATAACAGAAAGAGAAGAAAACTATCCACCAACCATCCATTTTGCAAACACAGCGCCAACTGTTTTGCAGCAAAGTTCTTTTTCTATCCACAGTGTCAACTGGAGACAATTTGGATCCTATCACAACATTGTCACTAAATGCTTTCAGTGAAACAATTTTTCTTTCGCTTGGCCAAATATAGTTACAGTGTGTAAAAAGTAGAATTTCCTTTAAAATATAAGTCTCCAATAGCTGGAATCTTTATATTTAGACATTTTCATTATGAAGTGTCAATGATTCTAAGGCTAGCAATGAGCCCATTGAGATTTCTTTAAAGAAAGATGAGAAGTCCAAAGGCTTCATATTTTAATAAAGTTATAGTTCTTTCAAATTTTTCATTTAGGTTTTGGGAAGTGGGGTAGAATAGTGGCAACTAACAAGAAAAGATGGGTGGTAGCTGAATAAGTCTTAGCCAGAAAGTTACCTTCCTAAACTTTGACTATTTTATAAAATGCCAGTAATATTTGTATAAAGGCCAGGTCTTTCTTCCTAAGAAGCTTTATGGTATATAGGACCAAAGTTTTTGTATCAACAACTCTCAACTCAATAATAATGAAATGGGAGTCCCAATAGTATTAAGCTCAGAATTGGGTATTCCAAAAATAGTCGAATCTAATGTAGTATGTCAAGCCCAAAGACAGCAAGTCCATAAAAACCACTGTTTGGGGGCTAAATGATAGCATAACTGATTATTCAGGAACTAATTTATAAGCAAGCATTGTCCTTCTACTACAGTGGCCTATTTCTGAGTCCTCTGTACTCCTAAAGCTCTTCTTTGTTGCATTATTGGCTACATCAGAGAGGCAAAATGGAGAAATGAGGAAGTCAGGTGAAGGAATCCATTACCTCATACTCCAAAAGCATGGCTGCTCACTTATATATGGGATTTCCATAAGATTTTTCATAAAGGGCTTCCACCAGCTGGAAGGGTGAGAACGGGTAAACAGGATCAATGTTTAACTTTCTCTATAGCACAGCTGGATTAACACCTCATTTCTGTCCATTTGATTCATGCATTATTACTAAGTAGCCATCTCTTCCTTAGAGTGTCCATTTGTTCTCCTTCCTCTCCCCACTCAACTGTATTCAATATTTTATATGAGAGAACATATTCCTACAAGTGCATGCTAAAGTCAAACAACTACTCCACATTCCTTTGCCCAGTCAGAATACATTCCTATCAAAGTACTTTTAAAAGACAGCCTGAAGAGAAAAACTGGAGAATGATATAACAAAGAAATTCACATAAAAACATAAACAGGCAATATATTTGAATAAATATTATATTTGTGAGTAACAAAAAACCTGATTAGAAACCATAATGTAGTATCAATTCTTTACCTATCAAATCAACAAGCAGTAGCAAATGAAACTGAAAATTATTATAGAAAATAAATACTCTGGAGGACAAAGTTTAGCAAGAAAGCTTAGGCAGACTTTTTCCATTTACACATAATGCTGGACAAGGACATGTATATCCATTTGCCAGGTAAAATCTTGTTCTGCTGTCTTCCAACACAAAAGGAATGGAACTAATCTGAGCATGCCTAATTCCTTCTCTCCAAATTTATCTATCAGTTATTCCACCACTCCAGGTGGGTGATAAGTAAAGGAGCAGAGAGAAGCAAATTGTGTAACACATGAAAGGCTGTGTTCACTTGAAAAGGAGTATCAGGATTTGGGGCAGGAATTCCACCCTTCCCCCAAAACAAAATCCCCATACACAAGAATTTCTCTACTTGGTCTATCACGGTTTTTGAAAATCCACTAGAAGGGGTTCATTCCTTTGAATTAAGATGCCTTGGATCGAGTTTCTTTTTCATTTAAATGACCCTAGAAGTCAAAGCAACAAACACTAACTCCTAAAGTCCTTACCATATTAGCAGAGATTAGAGCAGCCCTGAGAAAGAGAGGGATAAGACAGGGCAATATAAAAGTGACTAGATTACTGATCAAGACCAGATAAAGTGTTAAAATAAATGGATCACTGGGCTGGGTCAGGAGCCCTAGCCCTAGCTACAGTATTGATAGTTTACTTAACATCTGTTAACTTGGCTATAAAGACTGGAAGACTTACTGTATTGAGACCAAGGGTTCCCTCCAATATTAACCACCAATTACAGGGTACCTGGAAATAAATACAGAGATGGAACTATGGTTTAAGTTGCTGGGGCTGAGAGTAGAAAAAGAAACCTAATAGGAATGTACAGCATGATCAGACACATGTAACCTCTCTTCCATTTCCTTAGACAGTCCCAACTTGTCCCAACAGATTTATTTCTGCTCTGCTTCACCTATCAGTATAAAAATAATTTGGAAGAAATGAACTGTCTTCATTTATTTTTTTGAGTGGGGGACAGACAAAGAGAGAGGGGGAAATAGTATCTTAAGCAGGCTCTGCACCTAGCATAGAGCCAGGTGTGGGGTTCAATCTCCCGACCCTGAGATCATGACCTGAGCTGAAATCAGAAGTCCAACACTCAACCACCTGAGCCACCCAGGCACCCCATCTTCATCTATTTATTTTGGATGGGCCTCCACAACTTACCTTCTTGTCACCCAAAGCATAAAGCCTAGAGAAAATGCAGGCAAAAACTTTATAGATGTATATGCTAAATATGTTTATAGCTATATATGTTCTACTCTTAAGCCAGGGTCAGGGCAGAATTCTCTTTGGTCTCTCTTCACTTAGAGAAACAAAAAAGAAAAGACCAAGAGAGCAGCCTGTGATGGAGGGTGCATTATAAGCTGTAATCTGAATCAGTATAATTACACACAGTTCATAAGTGCAAATGATACCCATTTCTTGGCAGATTAAAAAGCCAAATGATGAGAAATATTGCTGAGCTAAACATGCCTGTTTAATAAGCCACTCAAATCAACACTACTGGTATCCCTTGACACACACACACAAATTGTATCTGTAAGTCTAATAAGATCACATTTGTTTTACCTGAAGGTCCTATGAACCACCTGATGCCTCTCTTTACACTTCTTATTCTCTATTAACTTGTGCTTGGTAGAAATTAAGGCTTTTATATGATCATTCTTTCCACTAGCTTTAAATTATTAGGTCAATGCATGCATTTGGAGCCAGCAGTCCAATATGAAACTATCAGAAAAAAATGAAAATACTGAATGGTATTAGCAATTTTAGTTTATAAAATTTAGACTATAATCAGGCCTCTGATTTTTTTGTAAAGACAGCTTCTTGGAAATACTATACAATGCTAAGTTATATTCACAAAACATATTTCCAGCTCCAGATTTTGTTAACAAAATTTGATGCATTTCTGATCACTAAATCTATAAACTTTCCAGCATGTCAATATCACTACATGCCAATATAAAATCTCTCCTTAGCATTAAGTTTAATGACGTTTCTGCTGAAAAACAACAACAAAGCTGAACATGAAAATGCAATGAATATTGTCAAATTAAAAATAATACTGCTCCAGATAAGTTTAGTAATTAGGAAAAGGACATAAGAAATTTCTTAAGATACAAATTTTGTGGCCCTTCATTACTAGGTGAAGGAGAAAATTAGTTGCCAACTATTTGCTGATAAAGCCTTAAATTAGTTGAATTTTAGATACCTTACTAGAAAGCTAAGTACTTAAGGAAATCAGCCATGCTAAGGAAAACCCACAAAGGGAAAGCTTTGTAAGCCAAACAAAGAAAGGCTGGGCCTATCACAGGCTTAATTATCATACCTCTATGGAAAATTGTTCACCAGCAGCAAAATATGACAAAATATTCCCAGATTCTGATGATGAATGAGCAGGGAAAGGGAAACAGCCTATCATCAAGTGTAATTGTCAAGTCAACGAAGTTTGACTTCATACTCTCTATTCTGTTCTTTATGTTTTTTCATCCTGTGTTGTCCTTTCTCATCTGGGATTTTGAATGTCCTGTGACCGCCTCTACTCTTCCACAGAACCTTGATAATCAGGAGGAAATGGACATAACTAGCCACAGGCTTATATTAGGCATCTTTTCTAGTCCCATCTGTCACTGGATCATCTTCTGTAACTTCCTTGCCTTACTGGCTTCCAGAATATGAGTTGATCTGCAGGGAGCTCATTGATTCCCAAGACTGCTCATTTCTGATTTAGATAAAACTAGTATATTTCTTTTTAAAAAGTTATTCCTTGTGTTAAACTAAAATCTTGTCCTTTTATTTTCTTCCCATAGTTTCCAGTTCTGCTGCCTGTTTTCTACATGATAGCCTTTTAAAAATATTTAAGGTCAGCTTTCCTGTCTCTGAGTTATTTTACTTTTCTCCACAACAAATATTAGCAGTTCTCTATACCATTTTTCATACAAGATACTGCTTGTTGTTATTGAGACATGCTGTGGTTTCTACCCCAGGGCAGAGAAACTATTCAAATTTTAGATGGTGAAAGATCTTCAATTGACTGTGGGAAGGTAAGGGTAAATGCGTGGGAGAAATCCAGTTGATATAATAATCTTGAAGAAACACTAATGTAAGAACATGAGGGCAAAGAAGATATTCTTAGACAGTTCTCATTAGACTCCATATGGATTTTTTGCTCTGGGGGGATAAGTATTTGAAAGCAGAGACTGTGGTCGAAACATCTGGCTTCAACTGCTGGCCCCACAATAGCATGCTTGCGTTATGCCAACACTGCCACCTCTCTGCATATCATTATCTGAAAAGTGGGAATACAATAGTTAATTTGAACTTAAATGAAATAAGACATGTAAATTTACTCAATGGTGAGCTTAGAGAGCTCAATAAATATTGGTTTGTGGTTTAAATTTTCATTAGACCAAAATTAATAGCTTTCCAGTGCAAACAGATTAATAAATGAAAAAAAAATCTACCGATTTCATCATTTTGACTGGGAAGAGAACTTAATACCTAGAATATTAATGAATATTAGAATTTTGGGCTAATTAACTCAACAATTATGAGTATCTCTGGGAAGCCTGGAAAAGAAGCAATTTGAAAAATGAATTCAAATGATTTAGTTTGAGTTCTGATCTCTGATGACTTTAAACATGATTTTGAGGTACTGGCTGTCAAAGATGAGGTCACAAGTTAGTAGTGGAAAAACAAATAATATTTTCTTGAAACAAAATTGTTAGAATGCATTAAGAGCAGTGGGTACTGATGGTTGAAATGTGAAAATCTCAAGTTTGCTCATTGAAATTGCCAGTAGCACCCAAGTTTAAGTATATATACACATATATTTAACATGGGTTTCTATTTAATGTAGAAATAGTATTAAATATATATTACATATAAAATAAAATAATACATATATAAGTATATATATATAACCATTAACAGGTTAAAAAAATTTTAAATGGAAAAAATGAAAGAATTGGGTGTTGTAACTTTTAATATTTTATTTTCTTTATGGAATGGCAAGTTATCAGCCCCTTGTGTTTTATTTTTCCCCTTCCATTAGATTACTGAAGTACTAATAGATGAGTGAAAGTTTTCCTTAAGATTTTATTTATTTGTTTTGAGAGAACAAGCACAAGCGGGGCAAGGGACAGAGGCAGAGGGAGAGAAGAAATCTCAAGCAGACTCCATGATGAGTTTGGAGTCCCATGTGGGGCTCAACCCTACAACTAAACGAGCCAAAAGCAACAGTTGGGCAATTAACTGAGCTAGCCACCTAGGTGCCCCAAAGAATTTAACTTCTAATAACCAAATATTTGTTTTGCATCTGCCATTTACCAGGTACTTTATAATGTGCCTTACATAAATCACATCATTTAAACTTTCCCCCAAATCATGGGGTATAATTAAAACTGCCCATTTGACAAATGTGGAACAATGGCTTTCAGATTGAGTAATTTGCTCAAGTCTTGGAGCCACATGAGTCAGATTGGAAACCTGGTCAATCTGAGTCTCAAATCTGTGCCCCTATCATAGGTTTGGTATAGTTTTTTTTAAACAGAAGAAGTAAGACTGTGGATATTTGCATGACCTGGAAAATTAGTCTCAGGTACTCAAGTCCCACTTTTATATAATGTAACAATTTCTGGTTTTAAATTTTGTGGGAAACATATGAAACTCTTGCAACATTTCAAAATTTAATTTTATAAAATATTGACCTGAATGTACTTCACAGGTGTTTTCCAAAGAGCTGTAAGTACTATACTAGATCCATCTCGGCTATCTTTATATGCATTGTTGACGAGGATTCCAAGGAAAATGGCCCTTTCCCTATTTGCAGGATATAGAAGATATCAAAAGTGACTTTACCAAGGAAAAAAGGAGACAACAGAGTACTTGATAAAGAACCCTGGGTCCCAGACATCACTGCAAACTGTCCATTAATCTTACCAGACTATTTTGTGTTTTCTCTTTCTTTATGAAAAAGACTACTTGAAAAATTACAGGTCCAGAAGTCTGCTCAGTGGGATGAGGCACATAATCAGGGTTAAGACTTCCTGGGAGCTATAAAAACAGCACAAAGTACAGGTGAGAAGCTAATTTTAGGTACCAAGGGTATAAATGATTTTAGTTGTCTCTCTTATACGTAGGGTCTTTTTTCCACTTTATGTTCTACTTCTGTTTGAAGTCTTGATTACAGTAATATTAGCCAGTATTTTCAATTATCTTTCTATTAAAAGCTCTACAATTACTAAAATTGGAATCATGAGCATTGTTCAACATATCACTCTTGCAGAATGATCTGAAGATGCTGGCTATTTGGAAGGTAAGTGGTTTAATTTACATGTCAGATTTCCAGGCTACATAATTACTCTAGTACAAAAGGCAGACTAGAAATATTTGGAGTATAAACCTTCTAGTTACCAGATGATCATAAGAAACTACATGGCTCTGTTCATCTAAATGCTGGCCTAAGAGAAGCCATTTCTTTCACTTCTTTAAAAAAAAAATCCCTCTCCACTTAATTGAAATACACACATGTAAATCCTAGTTGAACTATAAGCAAACACTTTCTGTGGATTTCCCATGTGCCAGGTACCATGCAATGTGCTTTACCTAAATCATCCATTTCATCCTCTCAACAACCATGGAGTATAACTCAAATAAGGAACAATTTCTAAGATTAAGTGCAACTGAATCTCAAAACAGATTTGTAATTTTCCCAATCGATAATAGGTTCTCAGTAATCTCACATTTTGAAAAAAGAGAGAGATGGTTTCAAGCAATATGTAATCTAGATTCCATTAATTTAATTAATTCATTCAATTGCTATTTTTTGAATAAGAATTTCAAGTCCTTCCTTAGAATACCAGTTACCCTGGAGCTGAGGTTGTAACTTATTCACACTTAATATTTTGGGATCTAGCATATTTAGCTGTTTCCTTATCTGGTTTATAGCTCCTGCTTTTGAACTTTTTGTTTGCAAACTTACTGTTTGCCTGCTTTGAGTGTTTACTCTTGTTTTTGCATTTGACAGTTACAGATTTCCTTGTAAATCCCCTCAGTTGTGTCTAGTTTTCTGCCCCAGCCAAACAGGCAAGCACCCAGCAACAAAGTCCCTAATGTAGGAATAAGCAAAGGAAATGGGTAAAGACAAACTCTTTATGATCTGATCCATCTAGCTATGAATGGGAGATCTGAGCCATCTACATTTGTTTGAGATTGCAGTGTGAAATTCAAACTTTCCCAAAGGAAATTAAAAAAAAAAAATTCTGCCGTGTCCCACCTCACCCCAACTGCTGATGGCTGTAGTTATCCCTGTGAATTCTTTGCACCCTGATCATGTTTACTCTATAACTTGGGGTGGAAGATCTACCAGATTAGAAGATGACCACGTGCATTGTGCATTGGGACAAGCATGTAAATAACTGCTTGACCACTGGTCCGTGATGTGAATATGGTGTTCCCTTCTCTCATCTTAAATTCCTTGAAATTATGCATTACATTCCTGCCTACTGCTTCATCTCAGTGTGAAATAACTTAGCTGGAAAAGAGAATCTAGTAATAATCAAGCATCTGCAGGTCAGTGGCTTAGCAGCAGAAATAACGTATAAACTGTTGATAGTAAGTCTGGGTTCCTGAGCTGTGAAGTTAATTTTTTAATAACATTTCTAGTCAAATGGCAATGGGGTTCCTGCTTTTGCAGTCTCTGTTTCATTTGAAAACAACAGTGAAGCTTTCCGTCAAATCAAATAAATATTAAAAAGGCATATACTGTATGTACTTTGGTAGTGGTTATCAAAAATAAAAGCTAATATTAACTTAGTATATTACCTTCCAGGTAACATATTAAGAACTTTACATGTATTATCACAGATGAGGAAGATACTCTTTAGAGAGGTTATGTAAGTCACTAAAGTAATATAGCTGGCAAGTGACAGAACTAATACATGAACACTGAACAGTTTCTCTTTGGGATATGGTTTCTTAAAAGCTACTCTAATACAGTTTTCTTAAAGAACAGCAACCACTAAGGTTCTGTTCTCTGCCTAAAAGCTCATTTTCAATGAAAGAGATAGATAGATACAGACACACAGAAGCAAGCAAAACATTAATGAAGATAGCAAATCATAGATGCAAATCAACTGTAAAACAAAACAAGCATAATACAAAAGACATGAAAGAAGGAATAATTCCTAATAGGAGAGCTGTATCCATTCTGCCTTACATGGGGCCAGAAGGACTTGTTCCATATGCTCCTAGCTCCTTTTTACTTTTTAAAGCTACTCATTTTCCTCCATCTTGTATAAACCCCCATCTATGATAGATGCTGCTGATAATCTCTTGGGGTTTTTTTCCTTCATGTTTTATTTTGGCACATGCCTACCTGTAATGGAAACTAAATTTCAATGTGAATCAATTCTGACTTAATGAATTTAAATAGTAGTATATGTATTTCCAACTTACAGAAAGTTGTCTTAATTAGAGTAGCATGCCCCTTCACTCTCCTCCCTCTTGTAAGCTAGGAAGTGGATGGAGGTGGATCAATGTCTGAGACCATGAAGTAAGCTTGGGAGTGGAGGATGCAGGTGGGAGAGCAGTAAGATCTATGAAGTCTGACACAATGGATTACCCTACTTTCCCTAGAATGTTGATCTCTAAAATTTTACTTAAAAATTACCACTTCACCATAATAATCAAAATCTTATACTTTCAGCTTTCTGATTCTAAACCAAATTCAAGCCAATCTACCTTCCTTATTTGGAGTTCATGAAATCAGGGTTTATTAGCTTATCATTCTTCAGTGCTATCATCTGTTAAGCTTCTTATTAGTTCCTCATATTTATTAAGAACATTGTATTTGGCTCTCATACTTTCCCTCCGCCCTAACTCTCATTACCACCATATATAATTTCAGTGTTCCTAGACTTGATCTCCTTGGGTAAAACCCTATTACCTACACTATACTTAAACACTATGTACCATTCTTTCTTTCCTAGAACTGTCCTGTGAGAAGGGCTGGGAACAGCAGTAAACACTAACAATGAACACATCTGGATCCTAGGTCTTGATTTCCTAATAGCATTTTCCAATAAAAGAAATAATTATCCATGGGTATATGGCAAATTTCAGAGCTGTATGAGATAACATGGACCTGTTGTATCTTTTTATACCAGAAAGCAAAGAAGTACTCAAAGAACAATGAGGGCATGTCAAAAGGGCTTTGAAGCCAACTTCAATGGGCTTCCCACTGTTAAATGTCCCTTTGTTAGTATCAAAATATAGTCAATCTTCATTATTCACAGATCCCATATTTTCAAATCTGACTATTCCCTAAAATTTATCTGTAATCCCCAAATCAATATTCACTGCATTTTCACAGTCACTCACAGGAATACAAAGAACAACAAAAATTTTGTGTTGTTTGACGTATATGTTCCAAATTGAGGTCAAACATAACATCCCACGTTCTTGTTTGAGCTCTTAGACTATAAAAAAGTATCCTTTTACAGTGTATTTAATGCTGTGTTTTAATGTTTAATGATTTTCCCATTTTATGCTTTTTGTTGATGAATATACTATTTAAAATGGTCCCTAAGCATAGTCCTGAAGTGCTATCTAGGGCTCCCAGACGCAAGAAAGCTGCAAAGTGCCTTTAAGAAGAAAATAGTGTTAGATAAAGTTTTGGTAAGGCATGAGTTATAGTACTGTTGGGGGCGAATTCAATGTTAATGACTCAACAAAATATATTAACTAAGTTCCCTTTAAACAAACGCACATGCACACACACACACAAAGATTATTTATTGGCCAGTGAATTAAAATGTTCTAACCAGAGGCTTACAGGAGCCTAGCCTGTATTTTCCCTAGGAGAAATGCTTGAACATTTGCAATTCAGTGTTCGTGGAAACTTTATGGAACACAGAACTAATCACAAAGATTGAGAATCGACAGTAAATAACAAAGCAACAGATTGTAACCTATTGAATAAAACGGGAAACCAGGAAATCCATAAAAATGTAATTAATTAATTGGAAATCTGGTGAAAAAGAGGGTATTTTCATAGTCTCAGAATTGTTTCCTACCAGATATTTATTAATTGAAAGTATGCACCACCTGGTAGGGTGCATTAGAATGTGGCATCTCTTCTGAGATAGTCCTACAGAAGTTGCATACTCTGGATCTAATCATGAGGAAACAACAGTCAAGCCAAAACGTTTCAAGGCTATGAAATCAAGGAAAGACTGAGGAACTCTTCCAAAATAAAGAACACTAAATGACACGACAACTTCATGCGACAAAAGATTCCGGACTGGGTCATTTTGCTATTAAAAACAAAAACAAACAAACAAAAAACACAATTGGGACAATTGCCAAAACTCGAGTGCAGTCTGATATTTAGATGGTGGTATTATATCAGTTTTGATTATCTGATTTCTATGCCTGCATTGCGTTTATGCAAGAGAATTTCTTATTTGTAGGAAATAGGAGTGATTAGAGCATTCAGTTGGCAAGTTATTCTCTAATGGTTCAGAAGAAAAAAGTGCTTTGTGCTACACTTACAATTTTTCTTTAAGCTTGTGATGCTTTCAAAATTAAAGGTTTTTGTTTTTTTTTTAAATAGAATTACTGGTTAAAGGAAAAAAGGTATACATGCCATGTCTCCTACATACATATATATGTGTATATATATATATATATATACACACACACGCACACAATATCATCATTTATTTTGTCTTAAATAGTAAGTTAAAGAGGTTTATATTCCAATGAATACCACATGACTTTGTAAGGCTAATGTAATCATGTAAATTAATTTATACTTAATAGCGTGATTATGTATCCAGCGGCATGGAGCAACTTATTGGCCTATGACTCCCACACTTTGGGCCATTTCCAGGACCCTATCCTTTTCCCCTTAACCTTCATTTTTTTGTTGTTGGTTCTCTTATTTAAACTACTTTCTCAATTCATCTAAGAGGGAGTTTTCTATAGAAAATTCTGAAATATGTTTGTGCCTCATGGAATAAAAGAAATTCAGTGGTTGCCTGATACAAAGCTCCCTACCACATTCTGTAGTCTTTTTTTTTTTTTTCCAATTCATACCTATGAATCTCAAATTCATAGGCTTACTGATCAAATTTCTTAACTCTACTTTCTTCATTGGACAATGCAATATAAATGCTCAGTAGTCAATCTATATGCTTACACTAGTGTCTAACTGCTATTTCTTAGGCACACAGGCTTTGTTCCCAGGGGTCACTTGCAAACTACATTCACATAAATGTAGAAACATTCACACCACCTAGGTTATTATTATTGTTCCATTTTGAAATAAGAATCCTGTGCTAATTTATTTGAAAATCCTACCACCCCAAAACATTTATTCAGCCACATTCCCCAAAGAATTTTTTTAGTAACCAGGCAATATAAATGGCATTTGTATCAAATGTAATCATAGTATCTTTGTCAGTTGTGCATGATTTAAACTTTAAAAAATGCAGTTGGCTGCTGTTGGTAGTGACACATTTCTCTCTGCTCTTTTTATTCTTTCACATTCCTCTGTCTAGTGGATTTACTTCTTTCTTTCTTTTTTTTTTTTTTTGCTATAGTAATGCAATTTTCAAGGTCCTGAATTTCTTTTTCATGCACAGTGATTGCTATTCTTATCCCAAAGGATCCTTCAGTGAGATACTATTTGATTTTGGTGCTCCTT
Organism: Taxidea taxus jeffersonii; assembly: GCA_003697995.1. NCBI lineage: Eukaryota > Metazoa > Chordata > Mammalia > Carnivora > Mustelidae > Taxidea > Taxidea taxus. The sequence continues at coordinate 12,258 of RCUC01166963.1, forward strand.
TTGTCATTGATTCTATTATGTGTGACTATATTTTATTGTTTATTTTTAAAAGGTTAAGTATACAAAAATTATAATAGCATATATTAAACTCTAAATAAAAGAATTTAAAAATATCATTTACAGTATAATCTACCCTTGCTAAATTTTAAAAGCTTGTATTTAAGTTATGAGAATATAGCTTTGTTTCTTAGTTTGGGCTGCAGTTGAAAATTCCTTTGGGGGTGCATGTCCAGCTCACAGTGACTCCTTTTTCTGAGAGTTGTGTTCTTGTGTTTATCATTTATAGAATCAGTAAATCAAATTGGAATCAAATTTAGCCAAACCTATTCTTCTCTTAAAAATTTGGAATTGCAATTAAGAAAAACAAAATATGCCAGTCTTGGCTGGACTCATGAATGGGGGCAAAACTTACTAAATGTGGGGTGGCTGTACACACAAAACATTAAAGAAAGCAAATTTAGGCAGAATGAAGCTGATATGCAGTGAGAATCAGAGACAGGGAATGGGAACAGAGAAGAGCCTCCCAGATTCCTGACAGATTAGTTGTTCTTAGATTCTATAAGATTGCAAGGATTTTTTCTTTTTTTGGCTTAAGCCATTTTGAATTTTTTTAACTATATTTTAAGACAGAGGGGACAGAAGGACAAATTATTCACAGCCCTTGAGCTTCAGATCAAATGGGAGAAAGATTCAGCCATACCCAAATCCCTGGCCACTCCATCCAAACCATAAAGTCTACCATAATATTAAGAAAGAGATTAGGAGTCCAATACTGAAGGCCAGTTTAACAGAAAGGAGTGTAAGAAAAATGATTCTTACTCAAATCTTCTCAATAGATACAGTAAGTCACACTATTTCACTGTAAGAGGGAAGTCTGTATTTCTAAGACTATGCACACACACAGTAATGAGAACCCACTGTATTAATGTATGTATGTGTGTATATATATATAGCCTATATAGTTTGTATATGTGTGTGTGTATATGTATAGAGTATGTATATATAGTCATCTTAGAATACATTTATTTGTATGTGTACATCTATATATTTAGCATATATGTATTCATATATATTCTATGTTGATATAGAAAATATTGATAGTAAATATTGATAACTAGCTATTGTAACTATCATGACCACAGTCACAACAGTGACTATATGGTCACTATAGTGACCATAGGATTTAGTTTATGCACAGCCATATTAATTTTGTGCCACTGTTTGGCATAATTTCAAACAGTGTGTCATGAACTCATGAGAGTATTCATTTTGACTGATAAATGTTATGGTCATCCAAGTGGACATTGATTTTAAATTGTAAAAACATAATATAGTTAGGAGTAATTTGTTACATTGTACATTTAAAACAAACATAAATCAATTAGTAGCTTAAATTTGTAAAAATTCTGTGTTATGAATTTTATGACCCCAAAGTTATAAGAACTGGAGTCTCTCTAAGTTATATCATAGTCTCTCCATAATGTCCCATAAGGACTTTTAAAATATAATGAGTTAATATGTAAAGATATTCACCCAATATGATACACAAGTTACAGGTTGCCAGTTACAAGTCCTGTTGCATTACACTAACACAGGGGAAGAACCAACAAGGATGAATAGGCAGAATGATTCCTTGAGCTCACCAAGGTCTGAAAATACTTTGTGTTTATATCAACCAAAGTAGAAAGACTTCCTAATACAGAGGACATTGGGTAGAGTCCTCAGAGTATAATGGTATTAAAAGTGAGCCCATGTTAACCTTAAAATAAAGGCTCCCATGCACTTGTCCCAACAAACTTAAAACCAGGTTTCAAAAAGGTCAAATTAATTCCATGTAATTAACTACAATCCCAAACAAACTCAACAGCACTTAAAGGCATAGCTCAACATCCAACACCCAATAATGGATGGCTCATAACATCTAGTACACAGTAAAAATCACTAGGTATGTGAAGAAATGGAAAAATATGAATCAAAATCAGGAGATAAAGCAAACAATTTAAGCACTCCTAGAAATGTCACACATGGTAAAATTAAGAGACACAGTTATTAAAACATCTACTATAAATAAACTAAATATAAATATGAACATGAGGAGAGAAATAGAAAATCTAAGAGTCCCAAATAAACCTTCCAGAGATGAAAAACATAACTAAAGAGAAAATACACTGGATGTGATTTATAGATCAGAGATTTGAAAAGAAAGAGATCAGTTAATTTGAGGACCTAGTGAAAGAAATAATCCAAAGTTAATATACAAAGGAAAAAATGAAATATTGAAAAAACAATGAACAGAGCATCAGTAACATGTGGGAAGTCTCAAGCTACTTAACTGATGTATAATTGGAGGCATAAAAGAATAGTAAATGAGGAGGACAAAAGAAAGTATTTAAAGAAATAATGTAGAAAGTTTGCCAAATGAAAATTAAAAGGATGCAGGCCTAAGAAACTCAAGGTGGAAGACACATTTTCAAAACATTACATATTTTCTCTTACATTCCCACATTTGGTAATATTGTTGTCTATTTCTACATATTCTAGAAATCCCATAATTCTTTGCCTTTATTTCAGACAGCCAATTGTCTTTTTTAAGTTAAACAGCAATAAAATATATTTACCTGCACATTACTATTTCTGACACTTCATTCCTCTGTATGGATCTAAGTGTCTATATGTTATCATTTTGCCTCAGCCCCCAGAAATTAATTTTACACTTCTTAGGGTATAACTTTGTTGGTGAAAAGTTCATATAACTTTTATATATTTGAAAAAGTCTTTAATTTGCCTTCCTTGTTGAAGATGTTGTTTAGGCTGACTAATTTGGTTTTTGTTTTGGCAAGTTAGAGATGGCCTTCCCATTATCTTGAACCTTGCATTGATTTTCTGATAAATCAATGTAATTACTTATCATTGTTCTCCTATATACAATGTATCTTTTTTCTATGATGGTTTTTAAATTTTTCTTCCAATATTTGATTTTCAACAATTAGTGATCTAGATGCGGGTTTCTTTTTGTTTATCTGCTTGATATTCCTTATATTACTTGGTTTGGAGGGTTAACATTTATCATAAAACCTGAAAAAATGTTAGCCCTTTCTTCAAAATTTTCCTTCTCTAATTTCTTCTCTATTTCTTAAATTTCAACTGCATATATATTAAATTAACTTTTTTGTTGTTTTTAGTTTTTGTTTTGCAAATCACTGAGGCTTAGTTCATTTTTACAAACTTTTTTTTTTTTTGGTCTGCATGAGTTTCTATTCCCCTCTCTTTATGTTTATTGATTTTTTTTTCCTGCAGTTTCCAATCGGCTATTAAGCTCATCCATGAAGAATTCAATTCAGATACTGTACTTTTCACTTCTAGAATTTTAATTTAATTTTCCATAATTATCCAATTTAATTTCTCTGAAATTACCCATCTGTTCATTATGTCCATTTTTTCTTTATATAGTTAAAATATTTAGGATGACTGTATCAAAGTTCATTTTTGCCAACATTAACAGTTCTGTTATTCTATTTTATTTGTTTTTCTTGATTTAAATCATATTTCTTGAGTCTCATTTTAAGCAAGTCTAGTGATTTTTATTGTATTCTGAAACTTGTGAACCATTGACAGATGTTTATTGTTTTCTTTTTTAAAGTGTTGAGTTTTGTTCATGAGGACAGTTAATTTAATAGTAGATGAACTTGTGTTTTAAAGTTCGATGAGAAGGGGTTAGTGTCACCACACTCTAGAACTAGAGTAGTTCTACTCATAATACATACCTTTTCAGGAGTCTCAAAGTTTTCCCCAACCTGGCTGATTAGACCTTTTACATTTTTCAGTACTAAAGACCTCTGAAATTTCTGCTCAGCTAATATTTCCACTAGTTCTCCTCTGCCATGCTTTATAGAAATTTTTACCTGTATTTATGATCTTAGTATTCATCCAAAGAATTAATGCTACTGCTACAACAATTTTGGAACTCTTTCTGTGTTCTTCTCACCTCTATGAGACTCTGCCCACACCAAATTGAGCTCTTTCCACAGCCCCAAACTCAGATCTCTTAACCTCTCAGTTCAGTAAGACCACCAAAATGCATGTGGGCTTGACTTTCCTGCACTGTGGCCTAAAAATGCATCCAGGATAAAATCCTGGGAAATCATGAAGATTACCCTTTTCTGAAGATTCATAGTTCTCCACTGTCTACAGTAAATTGCCTGACACAAGCTTCACATAGTTTGTCCAGCTTTATATAGCTGTTTATATGAGAAGGGCTAGACCAATACCCATTATTTCCACATGGCAGAACAGAAGTCCACCTTAAAACAATTTTAAATCATAGGATAAATCGCTTATTTTCTTCTCATCCCCAAATTGAATTGCAGCTTAATCTCCACAATAGGAGTGATTGTTACCTTTATCAAGCAAAGAAGATTTAAAAGAAATGACTTCAAAGAGGATTTTATAAGAGCCCCGGTCTGACATTCTACTTTATCTTCAATCTCTCTACAACTGCTAGTCCTGGGTTAACTTCAGTTGGAGTATTTGGCTTTTCCAAATCTCCAAGCTCTAAATCAACAGCCTTTCAGTCAATGTGAATTTCAAGCTGTAGATGGAAAAGACTGCTCTTAGAAATACTGAATTGTCTTCTCTTTTCACTTTCAGATAGATCTCATTTCAAAGCAACCTTATTTCATGTAATTGTAAAGACCTAAAGGAAGTACAATCTCAAGTTATGTTAGATTAGAGTTCTGGCTCTGTGATTTACTTGGTTTCATTCTTCTCCTCTGTGTCAGTTTCATTGCCTAGTTAACTTCCTTTATAATGACAACATGACCACAGCATTTCTAAGCTTTACATCTATACATCACACCATACTAGAAGGAGAAAGATCATTTGTGTAACAGAATTTCCATGAAAAGTCTTGACATGGAACCCAATGATTGGTTTAATCTAGTTTGCATGCTCCATCATTAACCTATATAGTTTCCCAGAGGAGGCTGAGTGCTCTGGAAAAGAGAATAGCAGCTGAATGTTTGGGAGGGAATCATAGTGCTTATTACAGTTGTAGTCTGATTTTGTTTGATGTTGTATCACAAGCAATGTTTTAGCCTAAAATTATTTGTTAAGATCATATGATACAATAAACTTCACAAGTACTTTATACTTCACAAATTCCTATACTTCACAAATTCCTATAATGTTTTGAAAACAGAATTGTTTTCTTGAAGTCTCAATGGGTAAGAATATTTTCTGAAGAAACTTAAAATAATTCCTGGGAATAGCTTGTTTGAGAGTTTTTGTTTTAAAATTCTAATGATGTTACTACGAAAGGGGTTAAAGAAGATATTATTTACCTACCCCACAATTTACAAATAAAATAATTATGTCACAATATGCTTACATGGCTAGGCCAAATTTATAGACTAAATCAGTCCAATGTCAGTTATTAAACCAAAATTTCACTCTTCAGACTATACCAAATTTAAACATCCATGTTATCAGAAAGATAAAATCATAATTTCAGTCAATTTAGTTAAGTTTCAAATAAAGAATTTCAACTTTTTTCAAATAGTTGAAGACAAGATATTAATCAGTCAAAGGGTACATAATGAAAATTCATTTATGAAGGTTAATTTATAAGACATTTTAAAGATATAAAATCCTTTGTTCTACTGTGCTGTTAGTCATTATCTATAAATTATTATGTTCTATCAGATATTCATCATTCATTTCTCAGAAATTCTTTTTGTGTCACTAATTTGATACTCAGTCCTTCTTCCCTCCCTGTCCTCTTTACTTCGTCTTTCCATTCTCACCCTCCTCCCCACCCAACCTATTAACTCTGCCTCAAAGACATAAATAGGTAAAATGGAAAGACATAAGCACCAACAATTCATAAAGCCCTACCACTGTAGTGTTCAAATAAAAGCATACTACTATAATTTTATCCCAACTATATTCACTGTTTTTTGTCACAACACTGCAAAACATACTATTAATACTCTACTTCAATTATATAAATATGTCTTATATAAGTTTTACCTCCTAGTCCCCATATTTATTCTTAAGAGTCAAAATCAAATCAGTTTATACAGAATGTTTAGAACAATGCCAGGACAAAGTAAATACCCAATAAATATTAGCTATCTTTATTAAGTGATATAAGAAAATTACATATATTTTTAAAACCTAGAATAAAAATTTCAATCAAAAAACTCACTTAGTGAAAAGCTACACTGTTTCCTATTCTTAAGTGTTCTTTAGTTTGTGGATGGCAATATTTCTCACAGAAAATTAGTTTTTCTACTACTTTCCTCAGGAATCAGGGCTATCCCTGATTCCTGAAATTTAGAAATTTCAGGGGGGGAAAAATTCCAATGAGGTCTATGACTGAAGCTGTAAGAAATACAATAAGGGGGACACCTGGGTGGCTCAGTTGGTTAAGCGGCTGCCTTCGGCTCAGGTCATGATCCCAGCGTCCTGGGATGGAGTCCCACATGGGGTTCCTTGCTCGGCAGGGAGACTGCTTCTCCCTCTGTCTCTGCCTGCCACTCTGTCTGCCTGTGCTCGCTCGCTCTCTCTCTGACAAACAAATAAATAAAATCTTTTTAAAAAAAAGGAAATACAATAAGGGAATCTGAAATATGTACAAGAAAGAGATTCGGTGATTAGAAGAGTCTGGAAATTAATATTCCTAAGCTATAATCAGCATTTTAGAAGAATAAGATTCTACTGGTCTTTTTGAGCTGCTTGATTCATCCCGTTACTTTATTCAAAAAATAAGAAGAGCTGCAAATTGCACAAGATTAAATGTTTTGCATGAGGCCAAAGACTTTGTAACCTTAAGTAAGATTAAAGAGCTTTTCTCTAGAGGATCAACTTAGACATACCCTGAAGTGTTTTCCTGGTCCTCTGACCTGAGACAGAGCTCTCCAGCACAGCCTCCCACTGAGCTAGCCGGTTACCACCCCCCTCACTGTGGGGCAGAATTAATTAGTGTCTCTGAAACTCTTCCAAGCTACTGTCCAACAGACATACATAACAGTGGACCCTCAAGCATAATCATCCTGTCAACCTTTTACCACCCCATGGCCCATTTACACGGCTACTGCTTTAACACTTATAGTCCTGCAGTAAATTCAGCACAGCAACATGCAAAGTGTTATTATTCTCCAGAGACAGCATATGTAATATTTTCCTTTGTAGATTAACAGCACTAAATGTACTCTTTCCTTTGTGCTATTCAGTATAGCCTTGTATTTTAGCATGTGACCTTAATAGAAATGTTTTCCTAAGCACTTGAAACACAAACAACATCAGAACAATTTCCAGGCAGGGCACCAAATGAGGGCCTGTTGGAACAGGGGATCGCGAGCTATAAAGGGATTGAAGACAACTACACGCAAACCATCCATCATGTTTTTGTGTGAGGCACAGAGTGGGAGAGTTTGTCGCCTCTGCTGCTCCTGGGAGTGCAGAGCCTATCAATCTAGCCATTTCAGCAATGTCCGCTATGCCTTTCACTCTCTACTCGCGTGGTAGATTTGGAGCCTTTCTGCAGACGATCCCTGCCCTTCCATCTGCTTTGGCATCTGTGCTAGGAGTAGGAGCAAAGCTTCACAGCTGTGGTTTCCCTTGCTCAAGCCTCCAGGACCAACTCTGCAGATGCTCTAAGCACATTATAATTGGGATATTCTTTCAACCGCTGCTCACATATTCCTTTCGAGTAATACAGAGAAGAGAATAAAACCCATCAGAAGTAATCCTGAAAAGGGAGGTTTCTCCTCTTTATCCAAAGAACCACAACAAATTACCAAGCAAACAATTTACCAAGAATTCTGCTAAGGATGATTCAAATAACCAATGATCTCCTATGGAACGGGTAGGAAAAAAACATTCAATGGTACTAAAATAAAAAACAAAATTAGGGCAATTTAATTTAGAAATTTTTTATTTTATGATTTGTTGTGTGTGTGTATATGTATGTGTATTTATAGAACTAATATGTGCTTATTATAGAAACTTGGGGAAATATGGACAATTATTTAAAATAGGGATTAGAAAATTATAGCCTGTGGGACAATCCAGCCCATTGTCTTATTTTTAGAAGTAACATTTGATTGGAATACAATCATGCCCATTTGTTTATCTATTGTCTATGTCTGTTTTCATGCCACAACCAGAGGATTGTCTAGTTGTGATAGAGACAAGATGGCCAGCAAAGCCTAAAATATTTATTATCTAGCCTTCTGAAAGAAAACAAAAATAATTCATAATCTGATATTTCAAACATAACCGCTATCATGGTTTACATAATCTCTCATTTTTAAACCTGTAAGGAAGGGAAATATACCCTTCTCTGAATTATACTTTAATTATCCTTTAAGAAGAAGAAAAGTCAGATCCAAAGAAACAGATCCAGGGCGCCTGGGTGGCTTAAATTGGTTAAGCATCTGCCTTCAGCTCAGGTCATGATCCCAGGGTGCTGGGATCAAGCCCTGCATCAGGATCTCTGCTCAGTGGGGAGTCTGTTTCTCCCTCTCCCTCTGCCTTTCCTCCTGTTCTCCTGCTCCATCTCTCTCTCTTTCTCTCAAATAAATAAAATCTTAAACAAACAAACAAAAAGACAAAGAAACAGATCCACGTTTCCTAGTGAATGAAAAAGCTAGCAAATAGTGGCAAATCGACCTTCCTTCTTCACATGGGCACTCTCCTCTCTGCTGCTTCCTGTCTTCAATGATACCGGGCCAATGGTGAAGTCTGGATTTGGGCTGAGTCAGTGAGTGAAAGCCTTTGAAGCTTTCATCCTAAGTAGTTTGTTTTGGCCTAGGCTAACAAAGAACCCTTTATCTTGGCATTTTGGACCCAAACCTAATGTCACAGTTAAAATTCAAACTATCAATTCAGCCATGATAAACATACACAGATTTTATTTTTTCCAGTACATAACATCAATTTTTTAGACAGCTTAATGAGAAAATATTGGTTCTTGGGGTACCTGGGTGGCTCAGTGGGTTAAAGCCTCTGCCTTTGGCTCAGGTCATGATCCCAGGGTCCTGGGATCAAGCCCCACATCGGGCTCTCTGCTCCGCAGAGAGCCTGCTTCCTCCTCTCTCTCTGCCTGCCTCCCTGCCTACTTGTGATCTCTCTGTCTGTCAAATAAATAAATAAAATCTTAAAAAAAAAGAAAGAAAAAATATTGGTTCTTTGAGATGTATCTGTAGCCAACAAAAGATCATCAGCATATAGTATCACCAAATGCCTTATTACAATTCACTGTGCCAACACAGTGTCAGGGTAGAAATGATTAGAAAACAAACTTCCCCATTTTCCATAACCTTAGTTACTATAAATTACTTTGCAGTTCCTTGATTCTGTTATCTGAGTCTATTCTAGAGAATAAGGTCTTTCTCAGAGATATGAACTCATAGACAAGCAATAGGCTTGACTTGACCTCTGTTAGGAAATGATGAAAAGGGTTAAATATAGTTTTTCATGAATAATTCACTTGGTATAATTCATAAAGACTTATTTCAGTTGTCTTTCTGACTAAAAAAATTAAGTGGAGCATATAATAGATGTTGATTATGGCATCAGAGAATGAGGTTTTTAAAAATCCATTGAGGAAATCTAGAAGATCATGGAACCAATAAAATCAGATTGTGTCTTATTTAATATCTATGATAAGAAGGAGCATTTACTGAGTGTTTACTTTCCAGTTCTGCTCTAAGTATTATTTTTATTGAATCAGTGTACTGTCATATTAATATATTAATCCATGATATTAATTAATATTAAATAGTATATTTATACATATACTATCTAATCAATTCTGTAAGAGCTTTACAAAGAAACCAAAGTTCAAAAAGGTTAACTGAATTGTAATTCTGTGAGATGACAGATTGTTAACTAACCTTATTATGATAATCATTTTGCAATTTATACAAGTACCAAATCATTATTTTATATACCATAAACATACACAATGTTATATGTTTAATCATATCTTAATAGAGCTGAATAAAAAAGAAGAGTTAACTGATTTGCCAAGTTGTGTACCTTCTATGTACCGAGTTTATTTTAAGTTTTTTAAATTTATTTGTCAGAGAGAGACACAGCAAGAGAAGGAACACAATCAGGGGGAGTGGGAGAGGGAGAAGCAGGCTTCCCGCCGAGCCGGGAGCCTAATGCAGGGCTCAATCCCAGGACCCTGGGATCATGACCTGAGCCAAAGGCAGATGCTTAACAACTGAGCCACCCAGGCACACCGGTACTGGAGTTTAATCCAAACTCTGGCACTCATAGATTTCCTATAGCTTTATTAATATACGTATTTATTCACAGATATTTATTAAACATCTGTTATGTGCCAATCACTGTGCTAGATGGCGAGATACAAAGCAAAATTATACATGACTCTTGTCCTCAAGGAGCATACAATCTAATAAGATAAAATGTCCATGGAGGCTGATCTGTCTTACACATCTTTGTATCCCCAGTATAAAGCATAAAATACCTGACACTGAGCAGAGGCTTAGAAGTGGACATAGAAGCATGTACTTATCAGAAGCGTGAATATACAATAGACTATTACTCAGCCACAAAAAAAAGAATGAGATCTTGCCACTCACAACAATATGGATGGACCTAGAAATAAGTGAGCAAGAAGAAGGCAAATACCATGTGATTTCACTTACATGTGGAATCCAAAAAACAAATGAACAAATAAGCAAAAAGCAGAAATCAGACCTATAACTACAGCGGCAGTTTCAGTAGTAGAGAGGAATTGGGGGGGGGGGTAGGTGAAATGGGTGAAGGAGCTTAAGAGGTACAAACTTCTAGTTATAAAATAAGTCAAAAGAACGAAAATCACAGGATAGAGAATATAGTCAATAATACTGTCATAACTTTGTGTGGTCACAGATGATGACTCCACTTACCACAGTGAAGACTGAGTAATGTATAGAATTATTGAATCACTATGCTGTACACCTGAAACTAATATAATACTGAATGTCAACTGTAAAAATAAACAAACAGATGGATAGATAGATTGTTTAATAAAAGTGTGAAGACAGAGTTTGAAAACACAGATTTCTAAATTAGAAGTGAAGGTGAGAGGAGCTTTCCAAAGGTGATGACACCTATGTTCAGGAGATGTGTAAGGGCAGTCCAGGCAGCATGCAGTCTCCCAACTGTGACCCTGGTTGTGCACATCCGTGCACTCCAAAATGCTGTTCCTAGGGAAATTTATATTCCCTTTTCAGAGGCTGTCTCATGTGGCTTATATTGCCTATTATTTATCACATGACTAATCATATCAAGGTATCCAAGTAAGACTCTTCTAACCATGGATTCTCATGGGACAAATATTCTTAGGAATATGCACACTACTTCTTTCCACTCAATGTACAATTCTTATAAGGCCTAGCTGGAGATTCTTCTCCCTCATAAAGTCTTTCCCAACTATGTAATAGTTAAGTGAACATCCCCCTCTTTGAAGTCCTGAGTGCTCCTCACCTATTGTGATAGGCAGGCACTTAGCATACAGAATCTTGGGCTGTTACTCTGGTTTTAGGTGTATGTGTAGTTTAACTACTCATTCCAGCTGGAAACATGACTCATTTCTTATCCTAATATAGCATAAGTTTTCTGAGGCCACTGTCTTACTTATTTTTCTGTGTCCTCCAGAAATGAGATGAAGTTAGCAACCAATGACATTATTTCTATCAGCTCTATGACCCTGGAGGGGAGCACACTGCTCTGTAACCAGCATGCATTCAGTAAACATTTCTTGATAAGAATGAATAAATGCCTAATATTTTCCTGAAATGTAATCACATTTAAAATTTTTTGCTTGTTTGTTTTTCAGGTTATTATGCTGAAAACTGCTTTACACATCGTACGACGGAATATCCTCCCTCAGCTAATATGTCCAATTCACATAAACAGTTTTACGGAATAATCATTTTCCTCTTCCCATTAAATGATATCAGGAGATGATTTTTTAAAACCTGGTCTAGTCTTTCCCTGAACATCAAATTCACCATGTAACTGAAATTGTGATTTATTAAAGTGAAAATGAGATATCTTATGCACTACAGCATAGTAAATTTTTGCAATGCTGTTGGTATTACTCTTGTCTTATTTCACTCACAGTCTGGTACTTTACCATGATTAGTTAAATAGCTGGGATAATGTATGTAACCAAATGAGGATCATGCTCCCAATATTACTGAAATGCATATAATTAATTAGTGAATATCTGGGAAACCGGTAAAATGTTAGATCTGACAAGGAAATACTGTTTCATTTGTTTCTGAGAAAACAAGCTTGTGGAATTGAGAAAACATTTAATAAACAAGGACCAATCAAGCTTAGGATGTTGTGGCAATCCTGGATGTTAGGCACAGAAAGTACATGAAGATGAACATACACTATTTCACCTTTGCTTTTATCCTCCTATATTTTTTCTGTTAATTTGCATTTGTTATGCAGACAGTCAAGAGCAGCTTAAAAGAATTATATAAACTTAATATTATTAAATCATTGTTTCATAACAATTTTTATAGAATTTTTTCATTAAAGCTTTTGAATCACAGTAAGGTAAACAGAAGAGACTAAATAATATTTACAAAAAATACCAAAAACAGTAAGATTTAAAAAGACAGTCTTCATTGGTAGAACACTTGTCTTTGGAGGCAAAAATAAAATAGGAGACAGAGCTTCAGGCATGGTAGAGGAAGGATTGGTCACCCCTGCTCACTCCAGCAGCCCTCGAACCTTCTCCCACTTCTCTTGGAATAATTCTCCATGCTTAAAAGAGAAAAGAAATGGAAGTTCTACAAGTCAGGGTGCTGTTTGGGCCCCATGTACATGGTCTCCATTCAAGCATGGATCAAGTCTTACCCATACCTAAGAGGATTTTCTTGGTTAAGAATCATCCAGTTGTGGGGCACCTGGGTGGCTCAGTGGATTAAGCCGCTGCCTTCGGCTAGGGTCATGATCTTGGGGTCCTGGGATCGAGCCCCGCATCGGGCTCTCTGCTGGGTGGGGAGCCTGCTTCCCCCTCTCCCTCTGCCTGACTCTCTGCCTACTTGTGATCTCTCTCTCTGTCAAATAAATAAATAAAATCTTAAAAAAAAAAAAAAAAAGAATCATCCAGTTGCATGGAAGTGAAACACAGTGATCACATCAGCTAAGTGCAATGGGGGAGAAAGAGATGTCAGGACATTGTATCTCAATAAACTTTAGGAAGAGGGAGAAAACTAGGTAAGCAAAGTTAGCCAGAACCAAAGTAACAACTCTCTGGGGCTGCATGCTCTCCTCTCTTCTCTTCTCTTCTCCTCTCTTCTCTTCTCTTCCCCTTCCTATCCCCTCCCTCTCTCCATCCGTCCCTCCCACCCTCCCTCCCTTTCTTTTCCTGCTTTTCTCTGCTTTATTCTTTTTCCCTACAGACCAGCTTTTTTTGATACCCTTCTTGAGCTACCACTGACTGTGTCAGTCCCAGCTCACTGAATGCCCTGAAAAGAATAAGCAGAATAACTGTGCCTGAGATTCAAATCCCTGGAAAAGATAATCTAATTGACTTCTTGAAAGCCAAAGGTTAATCTCCTGCTGGATTAGCTGTGGTCAAGGACTATAAGTCATTTAGTACCAGTGCTGTCCCCCCTAGAGCTATCAAAAATTTGAGCTGGGCTAAAATCTGACCCAGTTTCAAGTACAAACTGTAAGTATAAGAGTACTAGAGACTTTGCCTTAACCAGGGTATCCGTAAACTCAGCTCCAAGGGGAACAGAATCTTACCCAACTCCATCTGTGATTTTGAGATATTAGATCTAGCTTTGTTCCCAGACTACTGACTGATTCAAGTACTACTACTTAATGTGACCAAGGAAAGCTATTTTCTGAAAATACCCTATCCAACAAATTATTGATTTTGACATCTTTTGGGATGAGATTGGAGCACTACCTACATCAGTAAATATTTAGAATACAGACCTTAATTTCTGTCACCCCCCATACTTTATCCATGATGCCAATTCCCTCAACTGCATGAAAAACAACACAATTAAAAATAAAACTCCAGATAATTTGAAATCAAGGACTATTACCATCTTCACATTATCAATTCTCTTACAAATTTTCTTAAGAATTATTGTATCTGTTCCCCTTCTCTTCTCCTTTCCCTTTCATTCTGTTCTCTCCCTTCCCTCCCTCCCCTTCTCTCCCCCTCCTGAACAATTTAGTCTAAAAGCCATTAGGTGGAACAAGCAAGGCAGGTATCCATATGGTGGAAGGGAAGTCATAGCAGCCTGGCATGGTGTGCTGGAACTCAAGAGGGATGGCTATGGCATCTGGGCAAGAAAATGGCCCAGAACCAAGAAGAGGAACTAGGGCTTCAATGCAGGAGAGCATCCTAAGGTGGGATGTCAGAGACCACTCAGGATGAGATTACACACTCAATATGAAAATGGCCTAGTATTCAGGTCCCATATGAAGTAAACAGAGTGTACATTCAATTGGAGAGATGCTGTACGGATCTGGTGCAGGGTATCAAAGCCCAAGCAGGGTAAGGAGGACATCTAGATAGATGCATAGTAAAGTGGACAAAGCAGTGACAATGGCAGTTTGGGTAAATGAATATGTAACCAAAATGAAGAATGCATCAAGTAACTATGAGGATAATAGGAACCAATTTTCTCACTGTCAAAGAAGAGAGAAACTAGAATAAACCCTGTGCTGTTGGATTTAAATTGCAGATATTGGGGCACCCGGGTGGCTCAGTGGGTTAAGCCTCTGCCCTCAGCTCAGGTCATGATCTCAGGGTCCTGGAATTGAGCCCCGCATTGGGTTCTCTGTTCAGTGGGGAGCCTGCTTCCTCCCTCTCTCTACTACCTCTCTGCCTACTTGTGATCTCTTGCTCTGTCAAATAAATAAATAAAATATTTTAAAAAGCAAAAAATTAAAAAATAATAATAAATTGCAGATATTAGAGTTACCATATGGGTTAAAATACACAGAGATAGAGATACATAGAAGTATACATAAATAAATATTTTATAGCTAGATATATAAAATCTTTAAGTGTAGATGTAATATTCTCTAGTTCTGTCTACTGAGAAGGCTAAACAAGAATTACCCCCCTCCCCAAAAGAAACATACCTATTTTCCATATCTTAGTTTCTAAAAGCCATTCCACAAAATAAGAAGCCATAGATCCCTGGAAAAATAGTTGGTTTCAGGATGGGGACAGACAAATATAAGATGACTCTGAAAAACCATTTTCAAGTTAGAAAATAAGGAAGTAGGAGTCAAGATGGCGGAGAAGTAGCAGCTGAGACGACATCAGCCAGCAGGAGATCAGCTAGATAGCCTATCAAACCATTCCGAACACCTACAAATCCAACAGGAGATCGAAGAGAAGAAAAACAACAATCCTAGAAACAGAAAATCGACCACTTTCTGAAAGGTAGGACCAGCGGAGAAGTAAATCCAACGCGACGGGAAGATAGACCTCAGGGGGAGGGGCCGGCTCCCGGCAAGCGGCGGAACAACGGAGCACAAAAATCAGGACTTTTAAAAGTCTGCTCCAGGGAGAGACATCGCTCCAGAGGCTAAACTGGGGTGAAGACCTCACAGGGACAACGTGGACTCAGGTCCCGCGGGGTCACAGAAGGATCGGGGGTGTCTGAGTGTCGCACAGCTCACAGGTATTAGAGCAGGGAAGCCGGCTGCGGAGACAGAGCCGAGGTTTCCTAGTGGTCTGTGACACGGACCGGTGCTCTGTGCGAGGGGTCCCCACAAGAGCCGGGGAGACTCCGCCCTGGGAGAGCTCAGAGATTGACGGGGTTCGGAGACTCCAGGTGGGACTCTGCCAGAGACAGAGACGCTTGGTCACAGGCTGGGTGAGCTCGGAGCGCTCCCAGAAGCCAGTGAGACGGGACTGATTACGCACGATTTTCTCTGAGCGCGGTCTCCGGGCGCGCGCAGTCTCCGGGCACAAACGTGGGCTGGGGAGACCGGAGGGATTAAACGCTTTTCTCTGAAGGCGCACTGAAGACTGGGGCCCCTAGCTCTCGGCTCCTCTGAACCGGAGATTGGGAGGCCGCCATTGTCATTCCCGTCCTCCGGAACTCTACGGAAAGCGTTCAGGGAACAAAAGCTCCCGAAAGCGAACCTGAGAGGATGACTCAGCCCGGCCCCTGGTAAGGGCGGTGCAACTCCGCCTGGGGCAAAGACACCTGAGAATCACTACAACAGGCCCCTCCCCCAGAAGATCAAAGAAATCCAGCCAAGACCAAGTTCACTTAACAAGGAGAACAGCGGATTCTTATCTGGACAAAATGACAAGGCGGAAAAACTCACCACAAAAAAAAAGAGCAGGAGACAGGACCGAAGGCTAGGGACCTAATCAATACAGACATTGGTAATATCTCAGATCTGGAATTCAGGATGACGATTCTCAAGGTTCTAGCCAGGCTCGAAAAAGGCATGGAAGATATTAGAGAAATCCTGTCAGAAGAAATAAAAGCCCTTTCTGGAGAAATAAAAGAACTAAAGTCTAATCAAGTTGAAATAAAAAAAGCTATTAATGAGGTGCAATCAAAAATGGAGGCTCTTACTGCTAGGATAAATGAGGCAGAAGACAGAATTAGTGATATAGAAGACCAAATGACAGAGAATAAAGAAGCTGAGCAAAAGAGAGACAAACAACTACTGGACCATGAGGGGAGAATTCGAGAGATAAGTGATGCCATAAGACGAAACAACATTAGAATAATTGGGATTCCAGAAGAAGAAGAAAGAGAAATAGGAGCAGAAGGTATACTGGAGAGGATTATTGTAGAGAATTTCCCTAATATAGCAAGGGGAACAAGCATCAAAATCCAGGAGGCGCAGAGAACACCTCTCAAAATCAGTAGGAACCGACCCACACCCCGCCATCTAATAGTAAAATTTACAAGTCTTAGCGACAAAGAGAAAATCCTGAAAGCAGCACGGGACAAGAAGTCTGTAATGTACAATGGTAAAAATATTAGATTGGCAGGAGACTTATCCACAGAGACCTGGCAGGCCAGAAAGAACTGGCATGATATATTCAGAGCACTAAACGAGAAAAACATGCAGCCAAGAATACTTTATCCAGCTAGGTTATCATTGAAAATAGAAGGAGAGATTAAAAGCTTCCAGGACAAACAAAAACTGAAAGAGTTTGTAAACACCAAACCAGCTCTACAGGAAATATTGAAAGGGGTCCTCTAAGCAAAGAGAGACCCTAAAAGTATTACCAGAAAGGAACAGAGACATTATACAGTAACAATCACCTTACAGGCAATACAATGGCACTAAATTCATATCTCTCAATAGTTACCCTGAATGTAAATGGGCTAAATGCCCCAATCAAAAGACACAGGGTTTCAGAATGGATAAAAAAAACAAAACCCATCCATATGCTGCCTACAAGAAACTCATTTTAGACCTGAAGACACCTCCAGATTGAAAGTGAGGGGGTGGAAAACAATTTACCATGCTAATGGACATCAGAAGAAAGCTGGGGTGGCAATCCTTATATCAGATCAATTAGATTTTAAGCCAAAGACTATAATAAGAGATGAGGAAGGACACTGTATTATACTCAAAGACTGTCCAACAAGAAGATCTAACAATTTTAAATATCTATGCCCCTAACATGGGAGCAGCCAACTATATAAACCAATTAATAACAAAATCAAAGAAACACATTGACAAGAATACAATAATAGTTGGAGACTTTAATACACCCCTCACTGAAATGGACAGATCATCCAAGCAAAAGATCAACAAGGAAATAAAGGTCTTAAATGACACAATGGACCAGATGGACATCACAGATATATTCAGAACATTCTACCCCAAAGCAACAGAATACACGTTCTTCTCTAGTGCCCATGGAACATTCTCCAGAATAGATCACATCCTGGGTCATAAATCAGGTCTCAACAGGTATCAAAAGATTGGGATCATTCCCTGCATATTTTCAGACCACAATGCTCTGAAGCTAGAACTCAATCACAAGAGGAAATGTGGAAAGAGCACAAATACATGGAGGCTCAACAGCATCCTTCTAAAAAATGAATGGGTCAACCAGGAAATTAAAGAAGAATTGAAAAAAACCATGGAAACAAATGATAATGAAAACACAACGGTCCAAAATCTGTGGGACACAGCAAAGGCAGTCCTGAGAGGAAAATATATAGCGAGACAAGCCTATCTCAAGAAACAGGAAAGGTCTCAAATACACAACCTAACCCTACACCTCAAGGAACTCGAGAGAGAACAACAAAGAAAGCCTAAACCCAGCAGGAGAAGAGAAATAATAAAGATCAAAGCAGAAATCAATGAAATAGAAACCAAAAAAACAATAGAACAAATCAATGAAACTAGGAGCTGGTTCTTTGAAAGAATTAATAAGATTGATAAACCCCTGGCCAGACTTATCCAAAAGAAAAGAGAAAGGACCCAAATAAATAAAATCTTGAATGAAAGAGGAGAGATCACAACCAACACCAAAGAAATACAAACAATCATAAGAACATATTATGAACAACTCTATGCCAACAAATTCGGCAATCTGGAAGAAATGGATGCTTTCCTAGAGACATATAAACTGCCAAAACTGAACCAGGAAGAAATAGAAAACCTGAAGAGGCCCATAACCAGTAAGGAGATTGAAACAGTCATCAAAAATCTCCCAACAACAAATTAAAAATAAAATAAAAAAAATTTAAAAAAAATCTCCCAACAAACAAAAGCCCAGGGCCAGATGGCTTCCCAGGGGAATTCTACCAAACATTTAAAGAAGAATTAATTCCTATTCTCCTGAAACTGTTCCAAAAAATAGAAATGGAAGGAAAACTTCCAAACTCATTTTATGAGGCCAGCATCACCTTGATCCCCAAACCTGAAAAGGATCCCATCAAAAAAAGAGAATTACAGACCAATATCCTTGATGAACATAGATGCGAAAATTCTCACCAAAATACTAGCCAATAGGATCCAACAGTACATTAAAAGGATTATTCACCACGACCAAGTGGGATTTATTCCAGGGCAGCAGGGTTGGTTCAACATCCGCAAATCAATCAATGTGATACAGTACATTAACAAAAGAAAGAACAAGAACCATATGATACTCTCAAGAGATGCTGAAAAAGCATTTGACAAAGTGCAACATCCCTTCCTAATCAAAACTCTTCAAAGTGTAGGGATAGAAGGCACATACCTCAATATTATCAAAGCCCTCTATGAAAAACCCACTGCAAGTATCATTCTCAATGGAGAAAAACTGAGAGCTTTTCCGTTAAGGTCAGAAACACGGCAGGGATGTCCACTATCACCACTGCTATTCAACATAGTACTAGAAGTCCTAGCCTCAGCAATCAGACAACAAAAAGAAATTAAAGGCATCCAAATCGGCAAAGAAGAAGTCAAACTATCGCTCTTTGCAGATGATATGATACTATATGTGGAAAACCCAAAAGGCTCCACTCCAAAACTGCTAGAGCTTGTACAGGAATTCAGTAAAGTGTCAGGATATAAAATCAATGCACAGAAATCAGTTGCATTTCTTTACACCAACAACAAGACAGAAGAAAGAGAAATTAAGGAGTCAATCCCATTTACAATTACACCCAAAACCATAAGATACCTAGGAATAAACCTAACCAAACAGGCAAAGAATCTATACTCAGAGAACTATAAAGTACTCATGAAAGAAATTGAGGAAGACACAAAGAAATGGAAAAATGTCCCATGCTCATGGATTGGAAGAATAAACATTGTGAAAATGTCTATGCTACCTAAAGCTATCTACACATTTAATGCAATGCCTATCAAAATTCCATCCAATTTTTTCAAAGAAATGGAACAAATAATCCTAAAATTTATATGGAACCAGAAAAGACCTCGAATAGCCAAAGGAATATTGAAAAAGAAAGCCAAAGTTGGTGGCATCACAATTCCCGACTTCAAGCTCTACTACAAAGCTGTCATCATCAAGACAGTATGCTACTGGCACAAAAATAGACACATAGATCAATAGAACAGAATAGAGAGCCCAGAAATAGACCTTCAAGTCTATGGTCAACTATCTTCAACAAAGCAGGAAAGAATGTCCAATGGAAAAAAGACAGCCTCTTCAACAAATGGTGTTGGGAAAATTGGACAGCCACATGCAGAAAAATGAAATTGGACCATTTCCTTACACCACACACGAAAATAGACTCAAAATGGATGAAGGACCTCAATGTGAGAAAGGAATCCATCAAAATCCTTGAGGAGAACACAGGCAGCAACCTCTTCGACCTCAGCCGCAGCAACTTCTTCCTAGGAACAACGCCAAAGGCAAGGGAAGCAAGGGAAAAAATGAACTATTGGGACTTCATCAAGATCAAAAGCTTTTGCACAGCAAAGGAAACAGTCAACAAAACCAAAAGACAACTGACAGAGTGGGAAAAGATATTTGCAAATGACATATCAGATAAAGGGCTAGTATCTAAAATCTACAAAGAGCTTAGCAAACTCAACACCCAAAGAACAAATAATCCAATCAAGAAATGGGCAGAGGACATGAACAGACATTTCTGCAAAGAAGACATCCAGATGGCCAACAGACACATGAAAAAGTGCTCCACATCACTGGGCATCAGGGAAATACAAATCAAAACCACAATGAGATACCACCTCACACCAGTCAGAATGGCTAAAATGAACAAGTCAGGAAATGACAGATGCTGGCGAGGATGTGGAGAAAGGGCAACCCTCCTACACTGTTGGTGGGAATGCAAGCTGGTGCAACCACTCTGGAAAACAGCATGGAGGTTCCTCAAAAAATTGAAAATAGAGCTACCTTATGACCCAGCGATTGCACTACTGGGTATTTACCCTAAAGATACAAAGGTAGTGATCCAAAGGGGCACGTGTACCCGAATGTTTATAGCAGCAATGTCCACAATAGCCAAGTTATGGAAAGAACCTAGATGTCCATCAACAGATGAATGGATAAAGCAGAGGTGGTATATATATACAATGGAATACTATGCAGCCATCAAAAGAAATGAAATCTTACCATTTGCGACAACATGGATGGAACTAGAGCGTATTATGCTTAGTGAAATAAGTCAACTGGAGAAAGACAACTATCACATGATCTCCCTGATATGAGGAAGTGGAGATGCAACGGGGGTGGGAGTTAAGGTGGTAGGAAAAGTAAAAATGAAACAAGATGGGATCGGGAGGGAGACAAACCAAAAGAGACTCCTAATGTCATAAAACAAACTGAGGGGGGTGGGGGGAAGAGGGGTTGGGAGAGGGTGGTGGGGTTACATTATATGTTTAAATAAAATTTAAATAAAAAAGAAAAAAGAAAAAAAAAAAGAAAATAAGGAAGTATTCAAAGAATGATGAGAAAAAGTCAAAAGGATATAGAACCGAAAAGGAAGAGGCTCTTACTAAACAAATCTGGGACAATTTGAAAATCAATAAAAGTAATAATTATAAATTATGAGCCATTAGATGAAATAGTATTTCATAAACCCATACTGTTATAAAACATAATTGAATATATTAAAATTTTGGTGAGGACCAGAATTTTATATAGCCTCAAAGTAATTCTTCACAAACACCTAATTACAAAGGGCAAATGAGTATATTTACAGTGGAAAAGTCTTTCATATCCCACCTTAATCTAGTAATCAAATGAACACCACATATAATGGGACAAATAAAAAAAATGTGTCCTACATGACAGGATGAGAAGAATATGGCATTATTTCTATGATATTCTTGCCAAAGACACACATTCTGAATCTCTTTTATGAGGATGCATCATAAATCCAAATTGTGACATATCCTACAATACAACCAACCTATAATCCTTAAAATTAACCAGATCACAAAAATTAAGGAAATTCTGATAAAGTGTTCCACATTTGATGACACTAAATATCAGGACAACTAAATATAATAAGGGTTTTTGTTTTGTTATAAAGAACTTTACTGGGACAACAGGCAAAACTTGAACAGGAGATCTGATTGCAGTAATTAATAAATGGTATTTTCCTGATTTTCAACATTATATTTTGGTTATATAGAAAAGAATCTATTGAAAAACATGAATATCTTAAAGCTCTAGCACTGTTCAGGTCCAGAAAGCAGGAAATCAGAGACAGGCAGTAGAAACAAAATGCACATAGTGATTAAGCATTTGTATTCAAAGTGTTAAGTTTAAATAACTAAATACAGTTATTAAAATTCTTTACAATTCTAAAAGAAAACATTTATTGAGCCCTTTTTGTCAAGACACCATAGTATATTTATTATACATTTTCTTAATTTAAAAAAGAAAACAGCTAATAAAGAATTATACCTTCTTTATTTCCAGCATAAAAAAAAAACTATCTTAATCATAAGAAACAAATTGAGGGTTGCTGGAGGGGAAGGGGTGGAGGAACGGGGTAGCCAGGTAATGGACATTAAGGAGGGCTTATGATGTAAATGAGCATTGGGTATTATGTAAGACTGATGAATCACAGGCCTGTATCTCTGAAACCAGTAATATATTATATGTTACTTAATTGAATTTAAATTAAAAAATGCTTAAAAAAAAAGAACAGTTATTTGCCTCAGATCACATCTTGTACACATGTTAAGGCCAGAAAAGTACAGTAAATGTTTAACAACTAGCTTCCTAGAAGGAGGAAAATCCCTGCTTTGTAGTATTTGCCAATTTCTGTGCTATAAATACTCCCACCAACTGATTTCAAGCTACCATCAAACATGGGTCTCTGAGTACAGTGTTAGGGAGAGATACCCACAAGCTCTTCTTGCAAGCCAATGCAAGCCAGCTTTCAGGACAGCACTGCTTAAGGTTAAAATTTGAAAACAGACAACTGAAGTCTACAGCCTACTATGTCATAATACCTGTATTTAAATTTTCATATAAAGGGTGTGTGAATCGTCTAGACATAAGGGCCAGCACAGGGGTCTGTATGAATGGATGACACACTCCCTGTCCCGATAAAGAAATGGCAGAAAACCTTCAGACAGATAGATAGGTAGAGTCTCCACATAAAGAAAAAAAATCATTTTAATATATAGCAGGTACATATTTTTAAAAAAAAGATTAAGGACACATTCCCAAGACAACATTTTTTGTCCAAGTAGGATCCAAATAGACCAGAATATTTGGCTAGAGCTTCACCAATTATTAGTGAAAAGGAATAAAAAAAATACAGATAAACAGATGTAGACAGATAAAAATGAGATCAGTGCATTGGATGTTATATGCTATACATTATGGATTATATTAAATTACATGTTGCATGTGCAATATATAATGAACAAACAACAACAAACATGAAGTTGGTTTACATATCTCCCATCCAATTTATAATAGTCATTTTAGGTGTCAACTTGGCTATGGCCATTCTGAATGTTTCTGTGAGGGTGTTTTAGGATAAGAATTACATTTAAATAGGTGGACCCAAAGTTGGGAATCATTCACTCTGGGAAGCTATCTCTAATGAAGTTTTTCCTTCAGAGACAAAGAATAATTGTAACTCAACTACTCTTTGACCTTAATGATTTTTTTTTTTTTTGGCAGCCATTTAGCTCTCACTGATAGATATTTCATTCATATCTATTGTATGTTGTCATCAAATGAGCTTCCAGATCAGGAAAATCAATTAATTTATATTTACTATTCTGTTCCCCTTTTCTAGAATCACAATACTTTGAAAATTAGAGGAAATAGCACATTCACCTCTGGGCCTCCTCCTACAATTGATTGTCATTTACCTGTTGATGACCTGTTTCTTCTGTTTTGGGCCAACAACTCTGGTTCTCCTCTGTTTTTTGCTCTACTACCTCCAAACATGTTAATTATGTGCTGCCTCTTAATTGTGACATCTAGAGTAAATTATGATACAATTCAGTTGTTGGATGAGGATATTGAGTCTCAGGAGATATAAGAAATCTACCTGAAGACAAGCCCAATGACAGATGATAGAGCTCAGTTTACAATTCTTAGTTCAGAGTCGAGTTGTGATATTGGCAAATTTTTACAACTGAATTTTTTCCTTTGGAAAAACATCTATCTTTAGCAATCTTCAGTCATATTTTATTTTGTATTAATATGGCAAACTATCTTAAAATTACTGGTCATTTTCAACAAATGTCTTTTTGTTCTCAGTGCTATTAATAACAGGCTGTGCAGTTATAAACAGAACTAATTAAGAAAATAGCCTTGATTGTATCTTCGTGCATCTTACTTTATAGAGTGTATCACATAATTATAGATACATATAAAATAGGTGAAAAAAAATCCTCTGGGATAAATGAAGGAAGAAAATATTGTTCTAGGTATGAAAAAAATTGTCAAAATATAGCTGTGTTGTTACTTTCATTTCTAGTACATTCTTTATATCTTGTGACCCTAATGAGGAAGGGCACAGGGAATAGAAATTTAAATACACACACAGACACACACACATACCAGGGATGCCTGAGAAGCTCAGTTAAGCGGCTGACTCTGAATTTCAACTCAGGTCATGATTTCAGGGTTGTGAGATTTGAGGCCCCCATAGGGCTCCTCACTGGGCATGAAGCTTGCATAAGATTTCCTTCTCCTTCTGACCCTCCTCTGCTTCTCTCACCCTCTCTAAAAAAAAAAAAAAAAAAGTATCAGAGAAGTTAAATAATTTTTTTTAAGATTTTTAAGTGAGAAAGTGAAAGAATAAGGTAAGAACTTGAACCTGGGATCTTATGAAATCAAACCAATATCTGTACCATGGATTTTTCTCTGCTTTGAAGTCCTATACACCAATCAATATTTGGGAAGGTGGAGAAAGCATTTACAGTTATGTAAGAGTTTATACTAATCTCAACCATCCAGCCTCAAGACAATATCTTAATCAAAGGAACACATTTTAGAAATTTTTTAAAAAATTCTAAACAATTTAAAATCTTTACCTCCATTTTACTAGTATAATGAAGGGACTTAAAAGCCATAGCAATGCTTCTTTGGAATTTCTTTTTCGTCTCTGAGCTTTTTTTTTAATATTACTTTTTTTTTTTAATATTACTACTTTTTTAAAAATTTTTAAATGTTTTTTTAATATTACTTTTTCAATATTACTTTTTTTAATATTACTACTTCTCCTATGCATCAAAACTTCCAATGTCTCTGTAAAACTAAGTCCCAGTCCTAAGCCACACACCATTCTTTCTTCTTCATCTTTCCTTCTTGTTCTGAATTTCCAAGTTCCAATGATCTTTGCATAAATGATTTAGTCCGAATAACAATATGGCAAAATAAATATTAGTCTCAGAGATGCTGACTTGACCAAGCCCTCACATCTAGAAAATGGTTAAGCAGATGTATCTAATTGTAAAACCATATCCTTTCCATTATACCACACTACCAGTTGTAGAGATAAAGAAATCCTAGAAACTACTATAGAAAATCAGAATTTTTGATTTTTAGATGATTTCCCTTTTGAACAGTTCATCTCATACATGTATGGGATAATGTCTTTTAGTCTAAACTGAAGGAAAAAGTATCAAAGTAATTAAAAGATGCCAGGTGGCATCATGAACATCACTGGAGTTCGTTCACACTGATGCTTTGTATGCACTGAGCTTGATAGCATCCATAGAACAGACCAAAACTTCTACATTCTGCATGTAAGAGTGAATATGGGGTTTCTGAGGCTTAATGGGAAGGTCCCTAATTAGACAGCATGCTGAGGCCCCCTTCTGCATCTTGCTTCTGTACAAATGGCTAAAAACTAGCATTAAAAACAAGACAAAAACAAAAACAAAAGAGTAGCATTTATTTTTCCATCATTTCCTAATCTTTAGAAACCCTTTCTGACTTATTTTCTAGAGGAATCTTTTGCTAGAAAGATAATTATTTCCTAATTTAGATATTTGGTAACTGAACCCCAGTTGTGCTTGTCATCATGGTTGTCTTGGTCTAAGTTAAACATAATGGTTTAGGGATTTCAATGATTCTTAGAGCTCTAAAGATTGCATATAATGCAGCCCAAGTGGTGCTGCATTATTGGCAATCATCCTGGAACTATTAACATTTATCAGACCCATGATCTCCCTGGAATTAACAGCCAAACTCTTTTTTTCTCAATTTGCAGGACACTATCATTACCATTAAAAGGCAGTTAAGATGATAATGTGCTCCTGGAACCCAGACGATGGGCAGGAAAGGGTTATACGTGAAAATGCTGAGACAGCAGCCCTGACTCAGCCTATAGACAGAATATTCTTCCTCTTGGGCGGCAGTTGGAAGAAAATTTTAAAGTGACAGGAAGTGAGCACTCAAGATAAATGTTTCTGTTTGTTGATTTGTTTCTTTAGGAGGACTCCCTTTCTAGTGGCACTGCAGAAAGTCGGTTCTTTCTCACTCAAATGACAGGACTTCCTGTAGGCCTCCTTATTCTAAGATTTATAACAATAACCAAGAATTTCAAAACAAAGGATTGCAGTTACAACACACAAAGAGAGGAGGAGAAGCAAAAGCCTGAAGGGAGAAAAAGCTCTAAGGACTACCCTAGGTAAGATGAGACCATGGATGTGACGGATGCAGAGTAGAGAAAGTAACAGAGAAATGTAATTCAAATCAATAAACAGTGGTTGAGTCCTACTGTGCTACAGGCATCATGCTATACAGTGGTGATAATACATAGAACTACACAGCCTTCATGACCCCTTCCCTCTTGGAGCTTACACTTATCTGAGAAGATGAACACATGTGGTAACTATTATAAACACATATGATAAATATTTTCTAAGATAAGTGAAGTACAGGGTGCCATGGGAACATACAGCAAGGAATTCTAAATAGAAGTACATAAAACACTACCATGGTAATATGATGGTTACCATTTACTTAGCGTCTGATTTATGTCATGCTAAGTGTTATATGAAAGATTTTATTTGAATCTATATGACTGCTTGATCGGGTGAGTATTAACATCTCCTATTTATAGGGATGTAAACTGTAATGTGGGTAAACTACCCAAGAACAGCCAGCAAATATCAAAACCAGGAGTTGAATTTGTATCAGACTAAGTATATACTTCATTCTGTTGACCAGCATACTACATTTCAATCCCCAGAACAAAATGGAGAATAACATTTAAGATTCAATTGCCACCTCCATTAACAGAACCAAAAAATACATAAGGAACTGGAGGGAAGACTAAAGAATAGAGAAATGCAATGATATTTGGGCCTCTAAGCACATGAGCTCTCTATTACTAATTTGCCACTCAGGTAGGACTGGTTCAAATTTAGTTGACTTAATATAGGTTACAAAGAGATCAAGTTAAATAAATATAACTGATTAATTTAGCGTGCCCATAGATCTGCAGCATATTAATTTCTCAAAGCTTTTTAAATGATTTCTGCTTATTTAAATAACATCTGCTCCAAAACACATTTGAAACACTTTAAACAAGGATGATAATAGCAGCAGAATCATTTAGCACCAGAAAAACAAAACAAGCGTCGGAAAACAGTAATGGTAGGCAAATGTCAAAAATTCTGATTCAGGAGAGCTAAAAAAAAAAAAAAAAAAAGAATAAGGTTTCTTTCTGAACTTTGTAGAATATGCACTGCCAAAGCAAGCACTTTCTAAGCTTTGTAGAAACAAAGACAAAGAAAGATACAAGATATGATACATAACTCTGTCTTCCAGAAAAGCAATCCATTTAATGAGCAGAAATTATTATTTTTTCAATCTAAGCATTAAGAGGAATTTGCCACTGGCATCTTCATAAAGACAAATTGAGCCACATACAGAATGCACTAATAATTTCCTCCATAACAATCTTAACAGGTTATTTTCATATTATCTCTGTCTTTTTAAAGATGTTTGTGCAATGACTTTTGAGGTATCTGTATAACAGGTAAACCACAGGGTCCAGCTGCCAGTGACTACATCTCTACACTTGTGCCATATACATGATATTCAAGTTATGACAAATGCGCAATGGTGAGCTGACTTGGAGGGGAGAGGAAGTACATGGTGGCAGAGTTTAGAACCAACATTCACCTATTCCTTTTGCTGTTGTTCCCAGGGCTTCTCCTTTCCTGCGGTCTGTTTCTCTAACTTTTCCTTTAATTCCTTGAGATATTCCAAGAACCTTCTAAAAAATGCCACTTTTGTAAAGTTAGCTTGTGTTGTTTTCTTTAATTTGTAATCCAAGTCCTTAATTAGTACAATTCCAGATTTAAGAATCATAGGTCTACTTAGGGGATACCTGAATCAGTATTGGTCCTGTTCACCAGCTGGTTTTTGCTTACTAGTTAGCTTACACTAACTCTGGGACAGTCATGACCAGCCCTACTTACCCAACAGAAGAAAAAGCAAATGATTCAGAGATAATATCTAAATAGGAATTGGCATAGCAGGTGGTATCTAATCAAGGTTTTAATGCACTATTTCTGCTTTCTCCTTGCAATTTTTAACCAACGTCAAAAGCACTAACATTAATTAGGAAGTAATACACAACCACAAGCAAAGCACATATTCCATAATTTAGGTACTTTGCATAAATTTTGTCTTTAAGAGCCAATCATTGGGTTGGTGTGTGCTGGGGTTTGACAGCCCTTTGCAACTTGGAGATACAGGAGTCAATAGACATTCAAATACAAAATGAGGGGTGCCTGGGTGGCTTAGTGGGTTAAGCCTCTGCCTTCGGCTCAGGTCATGATCTCAGAGTCCTGGGATCGATCCCCACATCGGGATCTCTGCTCAGCGGGGAGCCTGCCTCCCCCTCCCTCTCTATCTGCCTCTGCCTACTTGTGATCTCTCTCTGTCAAATAAATAAATAAAATCTTTAAAAAAAATACAAAATGATTGGTGGGGATGTCATATAGTCCAGCTTGGGCCCAAGGAGAAAATAGTCTTTCTACTCCTTCCCCCTGGATCCATGTTCCTCACCAGGTCCACAGTAACTTATCAGCAGTTTCCTCTTTGACACCCCCTGTCCCCATTTCTTCACTGCAGGAGTACAGACTGTGGAGCTTTTTTTGACCCGGTAAACAGATGAAAACCTGCACACTAAGAATAGACCAAATCTAGGAAAAGGCAGGAGAGGATTTTGCAGATTAAGTTTTCTTTTTCCAACCAAAAATGAGAAAATGCACTCACTCTTTCCTCTCCATGAATAAAGATGTGGAAAAAGAAAACTGAAATGTTGCCCAGGTGCCCCTGCCACCTAAACATGAGAGCCCCTCCTCTCTATGGTACTCCTTAGTACCTCACAGTATTATTATCTCTCTTGAGAAAAATGGATCCAAAATCCTAAACACTTTGCTCAAGTGGGTTTGAAATCAAACCTATGTATTTGAGTCCAAAGCTCATAATGGAGTGTTCTAAGCCTATCCTACTCTAAGGACATTTTGGAATAATAAATAGGGTCCAAACACGGGAATGATGAGTTCAGACAGAAAAAGGACAAAAACAAAACAAGAACATATGTACATTTAATTAAAATTGGGAGAGGCAGCACAGTAGGTGGGTGTGCTGCCTTGGCAGGCAAGAGAGTCGGGCTCTGGCTGTGCCTAAGCAAATCAGCATCTGTGTGATGTGACCTGCCTGGAGCAAAATGCTGAAACCTGTGGGGACTCCATTCCCTCCTATTTAGGCTATTTGAAAGTGTCACGAAAGAGTTAAGCAAATTAATCATTCCTAGCTTGCCTTCTCCTCTGCTTTGGCTGTCTGTCTCTTTTTTAATGTCTTTTAAAAGTATAATATAATAGAAAATGCCAACATGAAGTATAGCCAGACAATCAAGCTCTGACCCTACCATCACTTCATAGAATCTGGCACATATCACTGAGTCGGTCACTGCCTTTCCAAAACTTCTCAATTCCTTGTTCAACTTACAGACTTGGCCCAATTATGACCCAGGCAGCTAGTACTTAAGGACTGTCAGAAACAGAGAGGACTGGAAGCCTTTCCATCCTAAGCTTGATTTCCAGTGTGACTGAGAGTTCTAGGCTCAAAGGCCTTGATAACTATGTAATATTAGTGAGCTTAGCTCAAGCTTTAAATTTCTGCCTTGCTCCTACCCTGCCCTGTCTTTATTCCACAAAACAGACCAAAATACATGCCTGTACCCCTAATTCTCTAAGTTGGTGCTCTTATGGCCTGACCAATTATGACATAATAATAGACACAGTTCCCTGTAAGGATTCATGGGCAACTGCATCTCTTGATGGCACACCCTTTCTACCACATTTGACTTCCTTGTACATTATCTCTAACCTGAAGTAAGCCTGTCTCAATTCCCTATCTCTCTGCTGATATTTCCCACACCAAAACTAGGAGTTGTCTCATTTCTTCCCACCAGGTCACTCCTTGACCTTGTTTTTTTCTCTTTCCACTGGCCTATTACCATCATCCTAGCATACCTCATAGCAGGCCTAAATGGGAAAAGTCCCCTAGTTGACTTATGATGAACATGTACTATGAGAAAGAGAACTCTCTGCTATTTAAAGCACTAAGATTTGGAAGTTGATTCTTAGAACACAATACCTTAGTCTTTGGTACTGATAAAAAAAATTTCCCCTAGAAGTACAGCATTACTTTAATAAACTCTCAAAACAGCATTGGTTATGACTAGGTGGTGTGGAAAGAGTGATATCAAAGGGTAGAAAGATGGTAGTTCATGTTATCCAAAATTATAGCATAAAGTAAAAACATCACTTATAGTGACTTAAAATGCAGATAGTGTACCCAATGAACTTGTAGCTTTATAGGAAAAGCTGAACATTAATAGGATGTGGTAGCTACTATTGGCAGCATTTGAAGAGTCTTACAAAAATAATAAGAAAAATGACCAGTTTGCAACCAGGAATGAAAAAGATTAGGCCAGGTCCACAATAATAGGTTTGTGGCATTGGGAAAAGCAACTGTAAAACTTGCTGTAAAAGTAAATGAAAATTTATAAAACATGTTGGATAATAAGACCAGTCAAATCTCAGCCAGTGGCAAGGATCAAACCAAGAGACTGGTCATTGCACACATTTTTTAAGGGTCTAAATGAATTAACAGGTTGAATGAATTAAGGTTGTATTTTTAAAATTCTGGAAGTTCTACAAAATGCCCTCTGGAAAAAAAGATAAAAATGTGTTTCTCCACCAAAATCTCATAGGCTCAAGCATCTTACAATTTAGTTGAGAAAGAAAAATAAACAGATATTACAAAGAGAACTGTGCATTGGTTATTGGCACATGTTTCTTACTAGAATCAAACAGAAAAAAGCTAAACACATTTCTGAGTGGGATAGTTTGGAGGAGGGGGAGGAAAGAAGAAGGGAAGGAAGGGAGTTAAAACAGGTGGAAAAAAGACCATCAGCTTGGACTTAAAAGAGACTAAAATTGTGCATCTGGGTGGCTCATTCAGTTAAGTGTCTGCCTTAGGCTCAGGTCAGGATCCAAGGGTCCTGGGATCCAGCCCTGCATCTGGCTCCCTGCACAGCAGGGAGTCTGCTTCTCCCTCTACCCTTTCCCCCTGCTCATATCTCTTTCTCTCACTCACTCTCTCTCTCAAATAAATAAATAAAATCTTCAAAAAAAGAGTGAGAGAGAGAGAAAGACTAGAGCTGCTTAAAATCTACTCTAGAATTTACTCTTAACTCTCAAGAACTTAGTCACTACTGCAAGACCTTTTAGAGCTCTCTTTTTTCATTCTGGCATATGGATCAGCAATTTTAAGAAGGTAACTACTCCATCTGTCTGGATCCCTGAATGATCACAATGACAGAATATCCTACATATCCATAATGGAAAAGTAATGTGAGCACTTTGTTATTTTGTTATTTAACTAGTAAGATTCTGGTTGATAGAGAAAGGGACATTTCCATATAGTATGTGTTCTAGTAAATAATTCATTTTGTTGTATTTATGGTAAAATGATACATATTTCTTATTACTGCTGGTAGACAGTATGCATTAAGTCGAGGTTAATGGAAATTCTTAATTTCTGAAGAGATTCCACTTTTTTAGTTTTTACTGAAATATGTAAAGTTTCATTTGAAATTTTGATCATTCCTCTCTTGATAAAAACAAAATAAAACGATTAAGTGATAGAATGACTCCACACCACTGATGCATGTTAACCAGGCAGGTATCTGTTTGCTTTATTACTAAAGAAACCTGCTTTTGAGTAATTCAACAATGTTAGAGTTAATTTCTTCTGGAATAGTCACAGCTAAGACTGACATGTAATCTGTTTTTCTTACAATAATATGCACCAAAGTTTAAAACATAATGGGAAACCCCAGTGAAATCAAAGAAATATCAACACAACTGCAGATTATAGATATTCCTTGGATAGGATTATGCATTTATTTCAATAAATATCATTACTGGGAAGACAAACGGGTGAAACTGCAAAGACTAAAACCCTTTGGGGCAGTCAAAATTCTCTGAGTCTCTTAAAGAACAGTGTCGCCTAACACTATTTCTTTCATCCTAGTGGAAAGTGACAGCTTCTTCTCATTCCCTAGGGCCTATTTCAAATTCTGTGTTTGGAGATCTAACTTCTAAGGCCTAAATCATCCTTGAACCAGAATCCAACAATGTGGGTGAAAACAATCAGCTTCTCTGCCCAATCCTGTTTCAGGCAAAAGGCAAATAGTGAGTTTAACAGAATTGAGTTTTTTTTTATTTTATTTTATTTTATTTTTTACTTTATTTAAGCTTTATTTAAACATATAATGTAACACCACCACCCTCACCCAACCCCTCTTCCCCCCACCCCCCTCAGTTTGTTTTATGACATTAAGAGTCTCTTTTGGTTTTTCTCCCTCCCGATCCCATCTTCTTTCATTTTTACTTTTCCTACCACCTTAACTCCCACCCCCGTTGCAT
>ML111321.1:0-17146 GCA_003697995.1 Taxidea taxus jeffersonii
GTGCCTTACAAAATGCTCCAGAGTATGAGACAAATCATGAGAGACTGTGGACTC
This sequence comes from Taxidea taxus jeffersonii, assembly GCA_003697995.1. Classification (NCBI taxonomy): domain Eukaryota; kingdom Metazoa; phylum Chordata; class Mammalia; order Carnivora; family Mustelidae; genus Taxidea; species Taxidea taxus. The sequence goes on from ML111321.1 coordinate 55, forward strand.
TGAGAGACAAATGAGGGTTTTGGAGGGGAGTGTTAGGGGGTGGGGTGAGCCAAGTGGTGGTTATTCTGGAGGGCATGTATTGCACATAGCACTGGGTATGATGCATGTAGAATGAATTTTGGAACACTGGAAAAAGGTAAAATAAAATAAAATTTAAAAATATATATAAAAATAAATAAAATTTTAAAATAATAGCTTTTAAGAGAAAAATAAATGCACATGTCTACAGAAGCAAGAGATTCCTGTAGCGTTGTTTCCTCCACAGATATTTTCGTAGGGGGACCAATAGTTGATGTTCCTGGTATGTACACACATATATGCTAGAAGTCTTCTTCTCTCCAGGAACTTGTTGCTCACTGAATTTTGCATTCTTCAAGGATATCATTCTCTGTGTCACATGGAACCTTCCCATTCCTGACTGAATTACATGTGACAGCGCCATGGTCTTCTGGGAATAGTATAGTCTGAGAGTTATTTTCTCCAAAGACTCCTTTCAGACAATTAAATCTGCCATGGTTTCCTCAGGATTCCACAGTTATATTGCAAAAATGCTTCTCCATCCAGGAAACAAAGGTTCTGTGAAAGTTATGTTACTCCACAGACTTCTTTCTCAGAGGGAAAGATAGGGCATGTTACCTTCGCTTAAACACATATATCTTAGAAGCCTTCTCCATTGAAAAATCTCACCATTCACTGAAACTTGCATTCTCCAGTGACTTTTGTCTATGCTTCAGGAGCATAGTACCTTTGGTATCCTACTACACATGTATTGGAGGGGGCCTGCACTTTCTGGAAAGAAGAATTAGATGAGAGGACACCAATCACCACTCTTCTTCAGAGTTAGAAATGCTTCTTCTTCAGAGCTTCTTCTTCAGAGCTAGAAATGCGGTCATGTCCTCATGATTCCACACCTCTGAAAATACTTCTATCTTTAAGAGAAAAGGATGCTCCTTTAAGATTGTGTTCTCTGGAGACTAGTTTCTCAGTGGGAAAGATAGGGCACCTTCTTGTTGCTTAAACACATGAATGGTTAAAGGTTTCTCCCTTGAAGAAACTGGTTGTTCACTTAAAGTGGTTCTCTCCACAGATTCTTGTCTATGTGTCAGGGAATGGCACCTTCCCTATACTACCACCCATATACTTGAAGGCGATCTTTCTTCTGGAAGTGGGAATTAGTTGAGAGTTCCATTCTCCACAGACTTGTTTTTGTTCAATCTGTGGCCCTTTCCTGTTCTCCCACACCTCCCCCCCAAAACACTTCTGATTCAATAAGCAAAAAGTTACATGAAGTTTTGTTTTCCACCGACCTCCTTCTCAGAGGGAAGCATAGTGCCCTTTCCCATTTTTGAAACCCATACATGCTGGAAGACTTCTCCCATTAAGAACCTGTTGGCTGAATGAAGCACTCTCCAAATACTAGGATATATTCTTCAGGGACATGGCATCACCGTATACCATCCAAAATGTATTTGACAAGGCTCTACAGTCTGGAAACCATACTTGTAGGACAATTCCTTTTGCCGCACACTTGTTTCTAGTGTTAAATCTGTGGCATCATCCTCTTGATTCCACATCTCCATTTAGAAACACTTCTATCTGAATCCACCAAGAACTGTCTTCAGCCTTGTTTTCTCCCCAGAGTTGTTTTTCAGGGGAAGGCTAGGGCACGTTCCTGTGGCTTAAATACATACATGCTGGAAGATGTCTCCCTGGATGAACCTTCTTTGTGGCTACAAGTTGCATTCTGCATGGACTTGATTCTATGCTTGGGACCTGTTGCATGGAAACTTCTGGATGCTACAGCCCATGGATATGATCTCGTGGCTCTCTTCTGGAAACAAGAATAGAGTACAGTGTTACTTCCTCCAACGTGTTTATAGACTTAGAGGAACAGTGGTTTCCTCATGATTCCTCAGGTGCTCTCTAATTTGTTTCTATCTTCAACATGCACATGATTCCTTGAACACTGTGTTCTCCACAGATGCTCTCTAGATGGAAAGACAGGGAACTTTCCTGTTGCTTAAAGACACACTTGCTGGAAGACTTGTCCATTAATGAGAGTTGTTGCTGGATCCAAGTTGTATCCTCCACAGGCTTAAGGAACATGACTCCTTCCCTATACACTAACACATATGTATGGCATGGCGTTTATGTTCTGGATTCAAGAATTCATTGAGAACGCCATTCTCAGCAGATTACTATGTCAGAATCAAGTATGTGCCAGTTTCCTCATTATTCCCAATTTGCCTTGGAGAATGCTTCTATTGCATGAAACAGAGATCCTCGAAGGATAATTTCTACATAGGCATTGTTCTCAGAGGAAAGGCTAGGGCACTTTCATGTTGCTTGAACACCTACCTGGTGATACTGTTCTCCCTGGAAGAATCTTGTCCTTTGTTTAGGGATGCACTCTCAACAGAACTGTTTCTGCAAGTCAGGGACATTGCTCCTTCTGTACACTACCACACCTATATTGGATATCCCTTCTATCTTCTGGGAACTAGAACCCGCTGTAAATTTCATTCTCTATAGCCTTGTTTCTCAGAATTAAAGCCTTGTCATTTTCCTCTTGATGCCACACGTACAGTGAAAAATGCTTCTTTCTTCATGCCAAGAGGCATTACTTGAGCCTTTTGTTCTCCACGGGATTGTTTCTCAGAGGGGTGGGTAGAGCCCTTTCCTGTTGCTGAAACACATACATGCTGTAAGACCTTTTTCTTGCAGGATATCCTTGTCCACTGAGCATTGCATTCTCCATAGACTTATTTTGATACCTCCAGGATATGGCACCATTCCAGTACTCCCAGTTATCTTTGATATCGCCTCTATCTTCTTGAAACAAGGATACATGGATAATCCCATTCCTTATGGGTGATTTTTTTTCCCCTCAGAGGCTTATCTAGGTAGTTCTCTAATGATCCTGCCCATCACATAAAAATGTTTCTCCCGGGGCGCCTGGGTGGCTCAGTTGGTTGGGCGGCTGCCTTCGGCTCAGGTCATGATCCCAGCGTTCTGGGATAGAGTCCCGCATCGGGCTCCTTGCTCGGCAGGGAGCCTGCTTCTCCCTCTGCCTCTGCCTGCCTCTCTGTCTGCCTGTGCTCACTCTCTCTCTCTCTAACAAATAAATAAATAAAATCTTTAAAAAAAATGTTTCTCCCCTTTCATTCATAATCATATTAATTTGGTTCCTCTCTCAATTCTCCTTTCTTTTGGGTTAGTTTTGCCAGTGGTTTATTGAGCTTATTGATTCTTTTAAAAACCAGGTTCTATTTTCCTTGAAGTGTTCTACTGTATCTCTACTTTCTATCTCATTGATCTCTGCCTGAATCTAAATTATTTCTCTTCTTGTGCATGGGGTTGGCTTAATTTGTTATTGATTTCCAGTTCTTTAGTGTGTAAAGAGAGCTGGTGTATTCTGGATTTTTTTTGAGTGATGCTTGCATGGCCATGTATTCCTCCCAGGACTGCCTTAGCGCTATCCAAGAAGGTTTGGACTGATGTGTCTTCATTCTCATTGTTTTCCGTGAATTGTTTAAGTGCTTCTTTGATTTCTTGGTTTATCCAGACATTCTTGAGCAGGATGTTCCTTAGGTTCCAAGTGTTTCAATGCCTTCAAAACATTTGTTAAAATGTCTATATTGCACAGAGCGATCTATACTTTCAATGTCTTTCCAATCAAAATTCCACTAGCATTTTTCAAAGTGCTGGAACAAATAATCCTAAAATTTGGTGGGAACCAGAAAAGACCACAAATCACTAAAGAATTGTCGAAAAAGAAAAACAAAGCTGGAGGTATCACGTTGCCTGATTTCAAACTTACTACAAAGTAGTGATGACCAAGACAGCATGGTACTGATTTCAAACTTACTACAAAGTAGTGATGACCAAGACAGCATTGTAGACAGAGAGACCTATAGAACAGAGTAGAGAGTCCAGATATTGACCCTCAACTCTGTGGTTAAATAATCATTGACAAAGCAGGAAAAAATATCCTTTGGAAAAAAGACACTCTCTTCAATAAATGGTGCAGCTATGGAAAAATTGGACAGCTATGTATAGAATAATGAAACTCAACAATTCTCTCACACCATATACAAAGATAAACTCAAAATGGATGAAAGATCTTAACGTGGTGGAGGAATCTATCACAGTGCTAGAGGAGAACATAAGCAGTAACCTCTTTGACACCAGCCTCAGCAACATCTTTCAAAACACATCTTCAAAGGCAAAGGAAATAAAAGTAAAAATGAATTTTTGGTACTTCATCTCAAGATAAAAAGCTTCTGCACAGCAAAGGACACAGTCAACAAAACAAAGAGGCAACCCACGGAATGGGAGAAGATATTCGCAAATGGTACTACACATAAAGGGCTGATATCCATGATCTATAAAGAACTCCTCAAACTGAACACCCAAAAAATAGATAATCATGCCAAAATAAGGCCAGAAGACATAAACAGGCACTTCTCCAAAGAAGACACACAAATGGATAACACATGAAAAAACATTCTACATCATTTGCCATCAGAGAGATTCAAATCAAAACCACATTGAGATACCACCTTACACCAGATAGAATGGCCAAAAATAACAAGACAGTAAGGAGAAAGTGTTGTAGAGGATGTGAAGAAACGGTAACCCTCTTACACTGTTGGAGGGAATGCAAGTTGGTGCAGCTACTTTGGAAAACAGTGTGCGGTGCCTTAAGAAATTAAAAATGGAGCTACCGTGTGACCCTACAATTGCACTGCTGGGCATTTACCCCAAAGATGCAGATGTAGTGAAAAGAAGGGCCATCTCTACCCCAATGATGATAGTAGCTAGCCATGACCACAGTCACCAAACTGTGGAAAGAACCAAGATGTCCTTCAACGGATGAATGGATAAGGAATATGTGGTCCACGTATACTATGGAGTATTATGCCTTCATCAGAACAGGTGAATAATCAAGTTTTGTATCAACACGATGGGACTGGAGGTTATGCTGAGTGAAGTAAGACAACCTGAGTCAATTATCATATGGTTTCACTTACTTGTGGAGCATGAGCAATAACACGGTGTGCATTAAGAGAATGAAATGAAAAATTAATTGGGTTAAATTGGAGAGGGAGGAGCATGAGAGACTGTGGACCCTGAGAATAAAAGTGAGGGATTTGAATGGGATGTGGGTGGGAGGAGGGGTGAGCCTTACGGTGAGTATTAAAGAGGGCATGTACTGCATGGAGTACTGGGTGTGGTGGATAAACAACAAAATGAAATTCAGATGTTAAAGAAAACAAACAAAACACTCATTTGTAGTCCTTCTAAAATAAAGACATGTCTATACATTAATGCTATTTTTTATACATTGCAAAATTAAAGTGAATCCTAATTTTAAAAAAATAAATAAAAATAAAAACGCTCCTAACATATGGCAACAAGGCATAACTTGAACATTTTGTTTTCCACATTTGTTTCTCAGAGAGGATAGGCCACCTTCCTCTTGCTTAAACATATGCATGTTGGAAGCTTCTCCCTTGAAGGATACTGTTGTTCCTTGAAGGTCACATTCTCCAAGAACCTATCCTAAGCATCAGAGACAGGCACCTTCCCTCTATTACCACATATAGGTTTTATATCTCCTCCGTCTTCTGGAAAGAATAACTCATTGAGAATTCTACTCTCCATTGACTTCTGTCTCAGAGTTCAATCAGAGTCAGCTTCCTCATGATTCTCCACGTGCATTTGAAAAAGCATCTATCTTTAGGAAGGAGGAGATTCTGGAAAGTATTGTACTCCACATACTCTTTTCAGAGGAAGGATAGGTTCATGTTCATGTGGTTCCAACAGATACACACTACAAGGGTTCTCCTTGGGATATACTTGTTCGCTGAAAAATGCATTCACCACACACTTGCTTCCACTTATTTGTGACATGGCCCCTTCCTTTTACTACCACACATACATTTGATATCACCCCTATATTACTGAAACCAAAATTTCATGTCATGCTTGTTTCTCAGACTAAATATGAGGTGGTTTTCTCATGATTCCACAATTCCACTTGAAAACCTTTCTATCTTCAGAAAGCAAGAGGTTCCTTGATCGTTGTGTTCTCCAGAGACTTATTTCTTGGGTGAAAGGATAGGGCACTTTTGTGTTGCTTAAACACATACATGCAGGATGGTTATTCTGTAGAAGAATCTTGTTTGCTTACAGACGCTCTCTCCACACAATTGTTTCTGCAAGTCAGGGACGTAGCTCCTTCCATTTCTACCATACATATATTTGATATCCCTTCTATCTTCTGGGAACAATAACTGGTTGCGAATTCCATTCTCTACAGTCTTGTTTCTCAGAGTTAAATCTTTGCCAGTTTCCTCATAATTCCCTTTGAAAATCATCATGTCTTCAGGAAAAATGATGATCCTTAAAGGTGGTTATCTTCACAGACTTGTTTCTCAGGGGAAAACATATGACCCCTGCTTGTTGTTTAACACATCCATGCTCAAAGAGTTCTCCCTCCAAAATTCTTTTTATTCACTGAAAGTCGCATTCTCCACAGACTTCTTTGTATGCTTCAGGATCATGGAACCTTAGATATATTGGAAATCCATCTACCTTATGGAAATGTGTTGGTATTTCAATTCCCCAATGACTTGTTTATCTGAGTTAAATCTGTGACAATTTCCTCTAATCCCACACCTCCCACTGAAAATGCTTCCTCAAGAAGCAAAAAGTGATATGAAATTTGATTCTCCATATACCTCTTTGCCAGAGGGAAGCATGGCACTCTTTCCTCTTTCTTAAACTCATTCATGCCAGAAGGCTTCTCCCTTTAAGAATGTGTTTGCTGAGACTAGCACTCTCCACAGACACAGATCAATTCCTGAGGGACATGGCACCTTCCCCACATGATGAAACATATATCTGATATGCTTCTATGTTCTGGAAAGGAGATCTATTTGACAATTCCATTCACCACAGACTTGTTTATCAGTGTGGATCTGCCACAGTTTCCTCTTGATTCCATAAATCCATTTGAAAATGCTTCTAGCTGCAGCAACCAATATATTCCTTAAGACTCGTGATCTTCCCAGACTTGTTTTTCAGGGGAAGGATAAGGCACTTTCCTGTTGCTTAAACACATATGTGCTCAAAGGCTTCTCCCTTGAGGATTTTTTTTTTTTTTTTGCTAAAAGTCGCACTCTTCAAGACTTGTTTCTACACATCAGAATGCATTCTACGTGTTACACATCAGACTGTCCCTAGACTACCACCCATGTATTTGATATCATGGCTTTCTTCTGGAAACAAGAAGGCAGTTGAGTGTTCCTTCCTAAAACTGGTTTCTAGAGTTAAGTTAATGGCATTTTTCATGATTCCTCACGTGTTTTGAAAAATGCTTTTATTATCTTCAGGGTGCATGTGATTACTTGAATGCTGTTCTATCCACAGACTCTTTCCCTGAGGGAAGGATGGGAAACTTTTGTGTTGCTTAAAAACATACACACTGGAAGACTTCTCCATTGATGAAACTTGTTACTCACTGAGAGTTGCATTCTCCACAGACTTGTGTCTACATATAAAGCATATGACACATTCATATGATATTGCGTCTACCTTCTGGACTCCAGAATTTGTGGAGAATTACATTCTCCACAGACTCACTTCTCACCGTGAAATATTCACCAGTTTCCTCAAGATTCTCCATGTGCCTTAGATAATGCTTCTATTTTGGGAAGCAGAGGTTCCTTCATGCTTTTTTATACAGACTTCTTTCTCAGATGGAAGGTAAGGGCACTTTCCTGTTTCTGACACACATACATCCTAGAAGGCTTCACAGTTGCAGAACCTTGCTTGCTGAACATTGTATTCTCCACAGATATTTCCCTAAGCATCAGAGACATGGTACTTTCCCTCTACTACCACGCATAGATTTGATACCTCCTCTGTGTTCTGGAAACAAGGAATCATCAAACAATCCATTCTCCACTGACTTCTTTCTCAGAATTCAATCGGATTGCTTTCTCATGATTCCCTTCCACCCCCCACCCCCACTCCTGTGTCTTTGAAAACACACCTGTCTTCAGGAAGGGAGTTGTGGAATGCTTTGTTCTCAGCAGACTCTTTCTCAGAGGAATGGTAGGGTGTGTCTGTGTTGTTTAAACAGACACATGCTAGACAGGCTTCTTCCTGGGAGATTCTGCTTGTTTGCTGAAAAAGTATTCTCCACAGATGTGTTTCTACTCACATGGAATGTGACACCGTTGTTCTACTACCCCACATACATTTAATATTACCCCCATCTTCTAGAAAGAGAATGTTTGGGAAATTCCGTTCTTCACAAACTTGTTTCTCTGAATTAAATCTGAGGCGTTTTACCCATGTGGTCACACCTATATTTGGAAATGCAGAATTCTATCTTAGGAAGCAAGTCATTCCTTGACATTGTGTTCTTCCTTCTTAGGCACATGGATAGGGCACTTTCATGCTGCTTAAACCCATACACATGAGAAGGCTTCTCCCTTGAAGTATCTTATTGTTCATTGAAAGTTGCACTCTTCACAGAATTGTTTCTACAGGTCAGGGATCTGGCTCCTTCCTTATTTTACCACATGTGTATTAGATATCTTTAGCCTTCTGGAAACAAGAACTGGTTATGAATTCCATTCTCCACAGACTTGTTTATCAGAGTTAAATGTTTGTCATGTTCCTCATGATTTCACACATGCATTTAAAAACACGCCTATCTTCTGGCAACAAGACATGATATGAACATTTGTTTTGTTTTGTTTTGTTTCTCCACAGGCTTGTTTCTCATAGAGGATAGGGCACTTTCCTCTTGTTTTAAACACATGCATGATGAAAGCCTTCTCCCTTGAAGATTATTGCTGTTCTCTGAACATTGCATTCACCACAAACCTTCCATTAAGCACCAGAGACATGGCACCTTCCCTCTCCTACTACACATAGATTTGATATCTCCTCTGTCTTCTTGAAACAATTAGTTGAGGTTACTGTTCTACACTGACTTGTTTCTCAGAGTTCAATCTGGGTCAGCTTCCTCTTGATTCCCCATGTGCCTTTGAAAGTGCATCTGTCTTCATGAAGGAAGAGAATACTGGAAAGTTTTATACTCCACAGACTCTTTATGAGAGGAAGGATAGGTATGTTAGTGTTGCTTAAACAGACATGCTAGACAGGCTTCTCATTGAAAAAGTATTGTTCGCTGAAAAATTCATCCTCCACAGACTTGTTTCCACTCCTATGTGACATGAAATCTTCATTCTTCTACACTACATATATTGGATATCGCCTCTGTGTTATGGAAACAAGATTTCTTGGGGAAATTTTTTTCTCCTAAAGCTTGTTTCTCAGAGTTAAATGTGAAGTAGTTGCCCCATGAATCCACACCTCCACTAGGAACACTTCTTTCTTCAGAAATCAAGAGGTTTTTTGAATGTTTTGTTCCCCATAGACTTCTTTCTCAGGTGGAAGGATAGGGCACTTTCACATTGCTTAAACACATACACGTGAGATGGCTTCTGCCTTGAAGAATCTTTTCTTTCACTGAAAGATGCACCTGCCACAGAATTGTTTCTATGCTTCAGGGACATAGCTCCTTCCATATTCTACCACATATATATTTGATATTACTCTATCTTCTGGAAACTAGAACTAGTTGTGAAATCTATTTTCCACAGACTTATTTCTCAGCATTGCATTCTTGTCATTTTCCTCATGATCCCACAGGTGTATTTTAAAATGCTCTTATATTCGGACAACAAGACATGATTTGAACGTTTTGTTCTCCACAGGCTTGTTTCTCAGACAGAAAAAATATGTTACTTTCCTCTTGCTTCAACACATGCATGCTGGAAAGCTTCTCCCTTGAAGGATATTGTTGTTCTCTGAACATTGCATTCTCCACAGACGTGTTTCATTGTATCAGGGACAAGCCTCCTTCCCAAAACTACCAAACAACAATTTGATATCGTTTCTATCTTCTGGAAACAAATATAAGTGGAGAATTTCATTAATCACTAATTTTCCCTCCCTCAGAAGATCATCATAGTTGGTTTCCCTAAGACTCCACACATCAATTTGGCAATGTTGCTGGGCGGCTTCCTCATGATTACCCACGTGCCTTTGAAAACGCATCTATCTTCAGGAAGGAAGAGAATATTGGAATATTTTGTTCTCTGCAGACTCTTTCTCAGAGGAAGGATCGGGTATGATCATATTGTAAAAACAATCTTCTCATTTGAATATTCTTGTTGTTCAATAAAAAAATGAACTTGAACAGATGTGTTTCTACTCTTATGAGAAGATGCTCCTTATTTCTACTACTCTACAAATATTGTATATCACCTCTAACTTCTAGGAAACAGAATTATTTGGGAATTCCATTCTTTACAAACTTGTTTCTCTGAGTTAGAGATGATGCAGTTTCCCCATGATGGCATCCCTACACTTGGAAATGTTTCTATCTTCAGGAAGCAAGCCATTACTTGAATGCTGTGTTCTCCACAGACTTCTTACTCAGCTGTAGGATGGGAAATTTCAGGTGGCTTAAACACACATATGTGAGAAGGATTTTCCCTTGGTGAAACCCATGGTGTGCTTAAAGTTGCATTCTCCACAGACTTGCTTCTGTGGGGAAGGAACATGTCATCTTCCCTATACTATTACACATACATATGATATGTATGTATATGATATGATATCACTTCTATCTTCTGGATGCCCGAATTCATGGGGAATTCCATTCTCTCCGGGCTCATTTCTTACAGTGAAAACTGCCTCCATTTCCTCATGATTTTCTACGTGCCTTCGACAACACTTTTATTTCTGGAAGCAGAGGTTCCTTGAAGGTGCTTTTTTACACAGACTTATTTCTCAGATGGAACAAGAGGGAACTTTCCTGTTTTTGAAACACATACAAGCTAGAAAGCTTCACACTTACAGAATCTTGCTCGCTGACATTGCATTCTTCACAGACATTTTCCTAAGCTTCAGAGATATGGCACCTTCCCTCTACTACCACACATAGATTTGATATCTCCTCTGTGTTTTGGAAAAAAGAAATCATTGAGCATTCCACTCTCCACTGACTTTCTGTCAGAGTTCAATCTGAGACGTCATCTTCATGATTCTCAATGTGTGTTTGAAAACGCATCTATCTTCAGGAAGGAATAGACTACTGGAATGTTTTGTTCTTGGCAGACTCTTTCTCAGAGGAAGGATAGGATATGATTGTATTGTTTAAACAGACATGCACTAGAAAATGTTCTTGGAAGACTCTTGTTGTTCTCTGAAAAACGAATTCTCCACAAGCATCTTTTCCCTCAGGGGAAAACCTGAGTTTTCCCATCTTTCTACTACCCCACATTTATTTGATATCACCTCCATCCTCTAGAAAAGAGAATGTCTTGGGAATTCCATTCTTCACAAACTTGTTTCTCTGAGTTAAACCTGAGGCAGTTTCCTCATGATGCCGCAACTCCACTTGGAAAAGCAGAATTCTCTCTTTAGGAAGGAAGGCATTCCTTGAAGGCTGTGAATTTCACAGATTTCGTTCTGAGGTGGAAGGATAGGGCACTTTCCTGTTACTGAAACACAATGAGAAGGCTTCTCCCTTGAAGGATATTTTTGTTTGCTGAAAGTTGCATTCTCCCCAGAACTTTCTTCAAGTCAGGGACGTGGCTCTTTCCATATACTCCCACAAGTATATTTGATATCCCTTCTGTCTTCTGGAAACAAGAATTAGTGGTGAATCCCATTCTCCACAGACTTGTTTCTCAGAGTTGAAATTCAGATGTATTTTCTTTATTCCACCCCTGCATTTGAAAACCCTTCTATCTTCAGGGGTGGAGAAGCTTCATAAATGTTGTGTTCTCCATACATGGGTTTATGGGTGGAAGGATAGGGCACATTTCTGTTGCTTAAACAAATACATGCTTGAAGGGTTCTCCCATGAAGAAAATTGTTATTCACTGAAAGTTGCATTCTCCATAGACTTGTTTCTACATATCAGGGATGGGGCACCTTCCCTTTACTACCACATGTGTACTTGATGTCAATCTATCTTCTGGGAACAAGAATGAGTTGAATGTTTGACTTGCTTGTCTGAGTTCAATCTGAGGCAATTTCCTCTTATCCCACACCTCCCATTGAAAAACGCCCCTTCTTCAGAATAAAAAAATACTTGATTATTTTTTTTCTCCACAACCCTCATTCTCAGAAGGAAGCATAGCAAAGATTCCGATTTCTGAAACACCTGCATGCTAGAAGTCTTCTCTCCTTATGAAATTGTTTCCCAAGAGAGGCACTCTTCACTGACCAGAATCTATTCATCAAGGCCCCTTCCATCATGGTACCTTCCCCCATACTATCAAACATATATTTTATATCACCTCTATATTCTGAAAACAAGAATTGTTTGACAATTCCTTTCTCCACAGACTTGTTTCCTACCATTACATCTGTGCCTGTTTTCCCCATGATTCCACACATCCACATGAAATTCTTCTATCTTCAGGAAGCAAGTGGTTATTTGAGCATTGTGTTCTCCACAGACTTCTTTCTCAGGAAGAAGGATAGTTTACTTTCCTATTGTAATCACATACATGCTAGAAGAGTTCTCCCTTGAAGAATCTTGTTGTTCAATGAAAGATACACTCTCTGCAGAATTGTTTCTATGTGTCAGGGTCTTGGCTCCTTCCTTCACACATATACTTGGTATTCATTCTATCACCTGTGTACAATGTGTGGTTGCAAATTCCATTCAGTACAGACTTTTTTCTCACAGTTAAATCCTTGTCATTTTCCTCATGATTCCTCATGTGCATTTTTAAATGCTTGTATCTTCAGGAAACAAGACATTACTTGGACATTTTTTTCTCCACAGGTTTGTTTCTCAGAAGGGCAGAGCACTTTCCTGTTGATTAAACGCATACATGCTGGAAGACTTCTCCCTTAAAGGATATTCTTGTCCATTCAAAGTTACATTATCCACACACTTGTTTCTATGCACCAGCACATGGCACATTTCCTACATTGCCAAGCATATATTTGATATCATCTTTCCTTTCTGGAAATAAGTATGAGTTTAGAATTCCCTTCCTCACAGATATTTTTGTCAGTTCTTCATGTCATGCCTTTTCCTCATGATTCCACACATGCATTTGAAAACGTGTCTGTCTTCAGGATGTCAGAGTTTACTTGACTATTGTGTTCTCCACAAATTTTTTCTCAAAGGCAAGGATAGGACACTTTTTTGTTTCTTAAACATGCACATGGATGTGGCTGGAGGAGATTATGTTGAGCAAAGTAAGTCAAGCATAGAAAGTGAATTGTCATATGGTTTCACTTACTTGTGGAACATAAGGAATAACATAGAGAACATTAAGAGAATGAGAGGAAAAGTAAAGGGCAGAGTGAAATTGAAAGGGGAGACAAACTGAGAAACTGGACTCTGAGAAACACACTAAGGGTTTTAGGGAGGGTGGAGGTGGGAGAATGGGTGAGCCTGGTGGTGAGTATTCAGGAGGGGACATATTGCATAGAGCACTGGGTGTTACACATAAGCAATGAATCTTGGAACACTACATCAAAAACATGATGTATTGTATAGTGACTAACATAACATAATAAAAAATTTAAAAATATATATCAATGCTAGAAGGCTTCTCCTTTGAAGTAACTTATTATTCAATCAAGTTGCATTCTCCACAGATCTGTTTCTATGCATCAGGAAGATGGCAGCTTCCCTCTACTATCACACATATCTGTGATTCCGCCTAAATTTTCTTTATAGAAGAATTAGCAGAGACTTCCATTTTCCAAAGACTTTTTTCTTAGAGTTAAATCTGCAGTGAGTGATTTCCTCATGATTCCACACCTCCATTGATAAAAGCTTCGAGCTTCAGGAAGCAAGAAGGTCCTCCTACATTGTTTTCTTTACCGACTTCTTTCTCAGCCAGAAAGAGAAAGCACTTTCCACTTGCTATAATAATTACATTCCCAAGATTTCTCTCCTGAAAATTGAGCTCTTCACAGACTTTTTTGTACCCATCAGGGACATGGCACCTTCCCTCTACCACCACACATTTATTTAATATTGCCTCTATCTTCTGGAACAAGAATTATTTGACAACTCTTTTCTCCACAGATTTGTTTCTCAGAGTTAAATCTGTGGCGGTTTCCCATGATTCCCCATGACTCCACCCTTCATTTGAAAACACTTCTATAATTAGGAAGCAAGAACCTCCTAGAGACCAAGATGGTGGAGGAGTAAGGGATTCAGTTTCAACCCATACTCTGAATTTACCTAGAAATCTACCACACCACTATGAATACCCATGAAATTACCCTGACATGTAAGATTATACATGTACAATTTTAGGGGGCTTGGGGATCTTCAGTCAAGACATATCAAAGATGGAGTAGGGTTTACACAGACAGATATTGGGAGGTAAAAAGAAGGGGGAGGCAAGCACCAGCTGCTAACCATTGGTAAGTATTACCACAGTGAAAAGGCACCCTGCACTTGGGGACCAGTGATAGCTTGGAGATCGGTGGCTGTGAGAGGGGAAAGGACTAATGACAACTCTCAAAGAGAACAGAGGGGCTTAAGGAACAACCAGTGGGAACAGGCAGCTGCAGACAAGGACCTTTGGACTGGCTACACCCACAGCCCACCTCAGCCTATGAGGACCCAGTGCAAACTTGAGTCAGCGGTCCCTGGGGCTGAGGATGCTGCCACCACTGCACCCACTCCCACCTCTGCCTCAGCTGTGGGCACCTGACTCAAACTGGATTCCACAGTCCCCAAAATGGCAGCCGCTTGGGCCGGCTCATCCGATATAGTATAGCTCATGGTTCTGGTGGCACAGTGGTACAGAGACAGTGGGGGTGTCTCTGAGAGTGTCAGAGATGACTGAGAGTGTTGCTGGGGGCATGGAGTGCCTGTGGGATGCTGTGGTATCCAATCGGGCCTCCAGAGACAGAGTCTGTGTGTTCTGGAGGATTCAGAGAAGAGCAGACTGTGGCTTCTCTCTGAAGCTGAGGTATGGGGTGGACAGTATACTTTGTTCTGACCCTCCAAAAGGGCATGAAAAGCCACCAGAGAACAAAAGCATGAAAAACTAGTTTCCACAGAGCCCAGCCCCTTGAGATGGAACAGGGAAACTCCGCTCAAGCAGAACTGAATGATAAACACATGGCAGACCCCTACCCCAGAAGACAAGCTGAAAGAACAAGAGGACAACAATCACAGGGCCCCATAAGATTGTAAAACCACAACACCAGGAGAAAACAGTGTATTAAGCTACTGGTATTTCACAGCCTGTATATTTCTTAGATACACTTTTGATTCTCTCTGTTTTTAAATTCCTTCTCATGATTATTTTTCTTTTTCATTTTGTTTGATTAACCTACTTGTCATTTCAACTATATGTTTAATACAATGTATTTCATAGTAACTTTTTAACTTGAAATATTTCATACATATACTTTTTTTCTTTGTCTATCGATACTATATATAGATAGAGATATAGATGGAGATATTGATGATATAGATACTTGCTTCAATGTAGTCCTTTTTCCTCCTAATCAACACCAGTTTTAATTTCCCTGTATCTCTGGGAAGTTCAGTTCTCTAATGAGAGAAAAAAATGCACCCAGAAAGGAAATGCCTTTCTTCACCCACATGGGGAAATTAAAACCATCTTCTCATCACTCCCTCCTCTGCCCTTTTAATTTAGGTTGTTGTTGTTATTGTTGTTGTTTGTTTGTTTGTTTTGTTTGTCTCTTTTGTTTGTTTGCTTGTTTATGTATTTTATAACTCTTACTCTTGGGGCTCATTTTGGCTTTTTTTTTTTTTTTTTTTTTTTTTTGGTGGTGACTTCCCATTGCTCCAAAGCATCCTAGGGTGTGCTTTGCCAGGATAGAGCTTGATATCCTTGGCTGTACTTCCCCTTAACCACAACTAAACAGAATGAGTAAGAGGAGAAACTCCCAAAAAAGATAGACCCAGAGGCAATGGCCTCTCCCACAGATCTAATTCATATGGATCAAAGCAAGATGTCAGAAATAGACTTCAGGAGGGCGCCTGGGTGGCTCAGTGAGTTAAAGCCTCTGCCTTCGGTTCACGTCACGATCTCAGGGTCCTGGGATCGATCCCTATATTGGGCTCTCTGCTGAGCAGGGAGCCTGCTTCCCTTTCTTTCTCTCTGCTGCCTCTCTACATACTTGTAATCTCTGTCTATCAAGTGAATAAATAAATATTTTTAAAAAAAGAAATAGACTTTAAGATAGCACTTATGAAGACAATAGTCAGGCTGGAGAAAATTATTAATGGCAATATAGACTAATCAAAGGTAGAAGTGAGAGCAGATATGACAGAATTTAAAAATGCTATCAATGAGATACAATCTAATCTGGATACTCTAACACTTAGGGTAAATGAGACAGAAGAATTAATTAGGAATCTTGAAAATAAAATGATAGAAAAGAAGGAGCAGGAGAAGGACTGGAACAAAGAGCTTAAAATCCATGCAAACAGAATTAGAGAAATAAATGCTGCCATGAAAAGGTCCAATGTCAGAATTATTGGGATCCCTGAGGATGTGGAGTGAGAGAGAGGATTAGAAGATATATTTGAGTAGTTTGTAGCTGAAAACTTCCCTACTTTTGGGGAATGAAACATGAAATCATGTTCAGGAGGAAGGGAAGATGCCCCCAACCAAGATCAATGAAGGCAGACCAATGCCCAGCACGTAATAGTGAAACTCGGTAAATCGTAGAACCAAAGAAACCATTTAAAGGGCTCATAGGGTGAAGAGGTTCCTTATATACAGAGGGAAGAGGATCAGAATAACATCAGACCTGTCCAAAGGCAAACCAGAGAGGGCTGGAAAGACATATTCAGTGTACTGAATGAAAAGAATATGCAGTCAAGTATGCTTTATCCGGCAAGGCTGCCATTCAGAATGGATAGAGAGATAAGAAACACCCAAGACCAGCAGAGATTACAAGAATATGTGAGCACTAAGCAGGTCCTGAAAAACATATTAAAGAGGGCTCTTTAAAAGAAGAAGGACCCCAA
>RCUC01166966.1:0-62619 GCA_003697995.1 Taxidea taxus jeffersonii
GGGGTGTGGGATAATCTCTTGGACAGGCAAAGTGTTGTAGCAGAAAGACACTTGTACCCAAATCCTCCTTCCACTTTTTGAAACTCATTAGGTTTTGTGCAAATCACTTTATTCGTGAGCCTCAGATTTTTTATCTGAATAAAATTTAATAAAACAAGCAGGTCAGGGGTGCCTCGGTGGCTCAGTGGGTTAAAGCCTCTGCCTTCAGCTCAGGTCATGATCCCAGCATCCTGGGATCAAGCCCCGCATCGGGCTATGCTCAGCGTGGAGCCTGTTTCCCCCGACCTCTCTCTCTGCCTACCTCTCTGCCTTGTGATCTCTGTTTATCAAATAAATAAATAAATAAATAATCTTTAAAAAAAAGGTCAGGGCACCTGTGTGGCTCGGTGGGGTAAGCCTCTGCCTTCAGCTCAGGTCATGATTTCAGGGTCCTGGGATTGAGCCCTGCATCAGGTTCTCTGCTCAGCAAGGTGCCTACTTCCCCGCCTCCCCTCACTTTGCCTGCCTTTCTGCCTACTTGTGATCTCTGTCAAATAAATAAATAAAATCTTAAAAAAAAATGTCAGTACTTCTAAGGAAAAGAATGACCTCCTTTCCAGACCCAATTTTATTCACTTTAACACATAATTATCTAATTATTTTAGCTGGTAGAAATTTCACACACCATAAGTCTACTGTGTGTCATTTCAGAGAGAATGTGTTTGAAAGACTCTTTTTTTTATCCATAGGTCCATAGTTCACAAAGAGGATGTCATATACTGAAAAGTCCTGGCTATTATTTGCACAATGTTATAACTGAGACATCACATGATTTAGTGGCTTTTCACAACAGAATCTGAGGAAAAGGGCTAGAAAGGCTAATTGAATTCAGTTATGGTGACAACCTCCATTGGCACCCAGCATTAAATGAAATAGAAATAAATTAAAAATGAAACAATGTAAAATATAATTCTCAGAACAAAACTTTCTTCTTGTAAAGAAAAAAAAATATACTGTTTTATCCAACAATGGTAATAATCTGGCTGTCTTTTTTGAGAATGAGTATATATATACTTTTAGTTCAAATTTCTTCTAGGAATAGTTTCATTCAGTCTTTTTCTTACAGCATTTGACATGTAATATATATGAATATAATGCCAACAGTACCTAGATAGGAAAAAAAAAAGAAAGAACGAAAAAACTGTGGTAAACTGGAGAATTAAGTACCAGTTCATTGGATTTCTGTTATATTGTTCCAACAATTGTTTCTTGTAAGAATAAAGGAATATAAATTAGGGCATTAGGTATTCCCAGTTTTCAGAGGTACTCAGGTATCTGTATATTTACAAATAAAATCTCCTTTTTAATGCTGACAAGAATCTCAACTTACATAAGATGTATTTCAGCAATGTGTAGATCAAATAAAACACTAAGTATATCCTCAAATGGACAATTTGCAGTCAGTAGTCAACAGATCTATAATTATCAGTTAATATAATTATTTAGAGCATTAATAATAACAGTAATAATTCTCTTCAGATGGCTTTCAGGTGGGCTAAGAAAGCCATTACTGATATCCAAGATAGAAGTATTACATCCTTCCCAGTACAGAGCAAGTACATTATTTCTTTCCATCCTGGAATATTGACATCTTAGTCCAGACTATCAAAATGTCTTTGTGTCTTCCCAGGGCTATTTTTCTTTTTTCATTCCTTCCATTCTTGTTCTTCCAATATTTTTCTCACAACAGTCAGAAAAACACTTATAAAATATAAATCACAATTATGTGACCTCTTTCCTCAAACCTTCCACTGACTGTGTTTTGCAAATGTAATAAATATTAAAATATTTTCTTTTGCAAGAGAAACTCCTTTTGTTACTGACCCTGCTTCCACCATCTGAACCTACCATGTATTCTTCTTCGATTTTCTTCTTTCTTTCCACTCCTTGAAAACATCAAATTTTATGGTTAGGAACTTTGCCAAACTTTTCTAATCAGGAATTATTTCCCAGAGCTTAAAGTGACTGATCATTGTTCATTATTTACATTTGAATTATTCAAAAAGATCTTAGCTGAGCATTGTATTAGAATAAGATGTTTAACTGAGTGAGCTGCCCAGGTGTCCATATCATGGGAATTGTTGTCAGTAATGTGTTTTTCTTTTGATTTATTGTTTGTTCCCTTACTTTATGTTCAAAATCACTTTTACAACAATGATGCAATAATCACAATAAGATTATTTTATAATTTTCATTGTATAATATGTTAGAGTTTTACATTAAGTTTTGCTAACTTTATACATTGATTTGGAAAGAATTCCATGTACTTTAAGGTAATTTAAATAATACTGGATTTGTCAGATATTTAGACCAAATATATCTTTATATTTCACCTTAATATTTTCAATCCTAGATGTTTAATTACATTTCTAATTTGTTTTCTGATAATTTTTCTATCACAATTCCACTTCTTCTGGGTCATTTTTAGTAAACTGTATTTTTGTTTTCATTCACCCTTGTTTGGTTCAATATATATTTTGTGCTCATCTAGACCTAAAATATATTTTAAATAAATTTGGTTCATTGTGCCACTTTTTTTTTTTTTTTTTTTACTAGCAGGGCAATCATTTACCTTTAGAACAACTGGTAAATGTAATAATGGCAACATTATTATTCTTTAATTCATGGTGATAAATGAATCACTGAAGGATGAGCTATAAAAGGAGAGATACTCACGAATCAGAAATCTTTCATAGGTCACAAAATTATAATTTCTGCTGCAATTTTTGTTGATACTGTCATTTATTTTTGTTTTTCTCTTGGAGCATTTTGCAAAGTCATGACTAAATATTCAAATAAAGCATCTCATTTTACAAATCACCCTGTTACCATTAAGAGGACTCAATTTCTTTTTCCTGAAAATAATCTGATATTTTCCTTGCCTTGCATGATTGCAGAAATAGAAACTTTCAAATATATAACCTTAGGATCTTTCAGGAGAAAACAAAAAACGGAACATGCTATTATTACTAAGTGCCATTATTTTATCACTGTCATCAATACAATCATCCTTCAAATCTGAATAACTCCACATAGAAGTTTTCTTGAATTATAATAGGCACTATTATCGCTTTGTAGTGATCTGTTATGGAATATAGCTGTAATTATCACTCTGAAGCAAAATGCCATTTCTTCACAAATTATTTCCTTTGAAACCTTTTGGTGTGACAGAACATAGTAAAATCATATTATAGTGCTGATATTAAAATCATGGCATTTCTATGGGCTCTGAAAAACAATCTGAGCATTTTGAAGGGGTGGGGGGTGGGAAGGTGGGTGAGCCTGGTGGTGGGTATTATGGAGAACACATATTGCATGGAGCACTGGCTGTGGCGCATAAACAATGAATTCTGGTACACTGAAAAGAAATTTAAAAAATATAAAACTAATAAAAATTTAAAAAAATCATGGCATTTCTGAAATGTACCAAAAAATATGACTTTTTAACTTTGTTACCCCCCAAAAAAGTATTCTATTTGGTGATTATTGTTCTGTAATTCTCTGGTAAATTTTGTAATATAAGAAATAGCTGCCAAAGAATAATTGTCCAAAAATGTACAAAATTTTTAAATTATTTGATCTTTTTATACATTTTAGCAATATTACTACATTAATTAATTAATTAATTAATTAAAATGTATAATGTATTATTTGTTTTAGGGGTACAGGTTTGTGATTCATCAGTCTTAAACAATTCACAGTGCTTATCATAGCACATATCCAATGTCCATTACCCTGCCACCCCATCCCTCCAAGCCCCCTCCACTCCAACAACTCTCATTTTTTTTTTTTTCCCTGAGATTAAGAGTCTCTTATGGTTTCTCTCTCTCTCTGGTTTTATCTTATTTCATTTTTTTTCCTCCCTTCTCCTAGGATCCTCTGCCTTGTTTCTCAAACTCCTCATATCAGTGAGCTCACTTGATAATTATATTTCTCTGGTTGACTTATTCTGCTTAGCATAATGCCCTCTTTTCCAATATTTCCATCCATGCCATTGCAAATGGCAATGTTTTTTTTGTTTTTTTTTTTTTTTTTTGGTATTGTATTTGTATACCACATCTTTATCCATTCAACTGTCAATGGACATCTGGGCTCTTTATATAGTAGTTTGGGTGTTGAGTTTAAGTTCTTTATAGATTTTGGATACTAGACCTTTATGTGATATATCATTTACAAATATCTTCACCCATTCCATTGGTAGTCTTTTGTTTTCATTGACTGTTTCCTTTTGCTATGCAAAAGCTTTCTATCTTGATGAAGTCCCAATAGTTCATTTTTGCCCTTACTTCCCTTGCCTTTGGCTGTGTTTCTAGGAAGAATGTGCTGTGGCTGAGGATGAAGAGGTTGCTGCCTGTATGATCAAGAATTTTGATTTATTCTTGTCTCACATTGAGGTCTTTCATCCATTTTGAGTCTATTCTTTTGTGTGACATAAGGAAATGGTCCAGTTTCATTCTTCTGCATGTGGCTGTCTAATTTTCCCAAATACCATTTGTTGAAGAGACTGACTTTTTTTCATTGGACATTCCTTCCTGCTTTGTAGAAAATTAGTTGACCATATTGTTGAGGGTCCACTTCTGGGTTCTCTATTCTGTTCCATTGATCTATGTGTCTGTTTTTGTGCCAGTACAGTAGCATCTTGATGATTATAGTTTTGTAATAGAGCTTAAAGTCTGGAATTGTGGTGCCACCAGCTTTGTTTTTATTTTTCAACACTGGCTATTCAGGGTCTTTTCTGGTTACATACAAATTTCAGGATTATTTGTTCTATTTCTTTGAAAAAAGTTGATGTTATTTTGATAAGGATTGCCTTATATGTGTAGATTTAACTAAGTAATATAAATATTTCACAATATTTGTTCTCCCAATCCATAAGCATGGATTTTTTTTCCATTTCTTTGTGTCTTCCTGAATTTCTTTCACGATTATTCTATATACATTCTGAATGTATATTCTATATACATTCTATATTCTGAATACAGATTCTTTGCCTCTTTGGTTAGATTTATTCCTAGGTATCTTATGGTTTTGGGTGCGATTGTAAATGGAACCAATTCCTTAATTTCACTTTCTTCTGACTTGTTGTTGGTGTATAGAAATGTAACTGATTTCAGTGCATTGATTTCATATCCTGACACTTTACTGAAATCCTGTATGAATTCTAGCAATTTTGGAGTGCAGTCTTCTGGGTTTCTCTCATAAAGTATCATACCATTTGCAAAGAGTGAGAGTTTCACTCCTTTTTTGCTGATTCAGATGCCCTTTATTTATTTTTGTAGTCTTATTGCTGAGGTTAAGACTTCTAGTACTATTTTGAATAGCAGTGGTGATAGGGGACAGTCTTGCCATGTTCCTGACCTTAGGGGAAAAGCTCTGTTTTTCCTCATTGAGAATGATATTCGCTGTGGGTTTTTTATAGAAGGTTTTTATGATATTGAAGTATATACTTCTACACCTATACTGTGAAGAGTTTTAATCAAGAAAGGATGATGTACTTTTTCTTTTCTATTTCTTTTCTATTTCTTTTTCTGTATCTATTGAGAGCATCATATGATTCTTGTTCTTTCTTTTATTAATGTATTATATCACATTGATTTGCAGATATTAAACCAACCTTGCAGCCCAGGAATAAATCCCATTTGGCTGTGGTGAAAAATCCTTTTAATATATTGTTGGCTCCTATTGGCTAGTTTTTAGGTAAGAATTTTTGCATCTATGTTCATCAGGGATATTGGTCTATAATTTTCCTGCTTGATGGAGTCTTTGGTTTTGGGTTAAAGGTAATGCAGGCCTCCTAGAATATGTTTGGAAGTTTTCCTTCCATTTCTGTTTTTTGGAACAGGTGCAGGAGAATAAGAATTAATTCTTTTTTAAAAATATTTGGTAGAGGCACCTGGGTGGTTCAATGGGTTAAGCCTCTCAATTCGGCTCAGGTCATAATCTCAGGGTCCTGGGATTGAGCCCCATATTGGGCTCTCTGCTCAGCAGGGGGCCTGCTTCTCCATGTCTCTCTGTCTGTCTTCTGCCTACTTGTGATCTCTCTCTCTCTCTGTCAAATAAATAAATAGACATTCTTTTTTTTTTTAAGATTTTATTTATTTATTGGACAGATAGAGATCACAAGTAGGCAGAGAGGCAGGCAGAGAGAGGGGGGGAAGCAGGTTCCCTGCTGAGCAGAGAGCCTGATGCGGGACTTGATCCCAGGACCCTGAGATCATGACCCGAGCTGAAGGCAGAGGCTTTAACCCACTGAGCCACCCAGGCACCCATAAATAGACATTCTTAAAAATAAATAAATAAATAAATATTTGGTAGACATTCCTGAGGAAGTCATCTGGCCCTGGGCTTTTGTTTGTTAGGAGATTTTTTATTACTGCTTCATTTTCTTTGCTGGTTATCAGTATGCTCAGGTTTTCTATTTCTTTCTGGTTCAGTTTTGGTATATTATACATCTCAAGGAATGCATCTATTTCTTCCAGATTTGCTGTCATATAGTTGCTCATAATATGTTCTTATACTTGTTTTGATTTCTTTGGTGTTGTGATCTGTCTTATTTCATTCATGATTTTATTAATTTGAGTCCTTTTTTTTTTTTTTTTTTCTTTTGGGTAAGTCTGGCCAGGGGCTTATTAATCTTATTAATTCTTTCAAAGAACCAGATCCTAGTTTCATTGATCTGTTCTACTGTTCTTTTGGTTTTTATTTCATTGATTTCTGCTCTGATCTTTATTATTTCTCTACTCCTGCTGGGTCTAGGCTTTATCTGCTGTTCTTTCTCCAGCTCCATTAGGTGGAGGGTTAGGCTGTGTATTTGAGAGATTTCTTGTTTATTGAGAAAATCTTGTATTTCTATATACTTTCCTCTTAGGACCACTTTTGCTGCAGCCCAAAGATTTTGAACAGTTCTGTTTTCATTTTCATTTATTTCCATAAATTTTTAAAAATTCTTCTATAGGGGCGCCTCAGTGGGTTAAAGCCTCTGCCTTCGGCTCAGGTCATGATCCTATGGTCCTGGGATTGAGCCTCGCATCAGGCTCTCTGCTCCTCAGGGTGCTTGCTTCCTCCTCTCTCTCTGTCTGCCTCTCTGATTACTTGTGATCTCTGTCTATCAAATAAATAAATGAAATCTTTAAAAAAAATATTCTTTAATTTCCTGGCTGACCCATATGCTTTTTAGCCTCCATGTATTTGAGTTCTTTCCAACTTTCCTTTTGTAATTGAATTCCAGTTTCAAAGCATTGGTGGTCCAAAAATATTCAGGGAATGATCCTATCGTTTTGGTACTGGTTGATACCTGATTTGTGACCTAGGATGTGATCTATTCTGCAGAAGTTTCCATGTGCACTAGAGAAGAATGTGTATTTTTTTGTTTTGAGATGCAATGTTCTGAATATATCTGTGAGGTCCATCTGGTTCTGTGTGTAATTTAAAGACTTAATTTCCTTGTTGAGCTTTTGCTTAGATGATCTGTCCATTTTAGTAAGTGGTTGTTAATGTCTCCTACAATTTTTATATTATTATTGATGTGTTTCTTTGATTTTGCTATTAATTGACTTATATAATTGGTTCCTCCCATGCTAGGGGTATAGATATTTTAAACTGTCAGATCTTTGGGTGCCTGGGTGTCTCAGTCGTTAAGCATTTGCCTTTGGCTCAGGTCATGATCTCAGCGTTCTGGGACTGAGTCCTGCATCAGGCTCCCTGCTCAGCAGGAAGCCTGCTTCTTCCACTCCCCCTCAGCGGGACGCCTCCCTCTGCCACTCTCTCTGCTTGTGTTCCCTCTCTAGCTATATCTCTCTCTGTCAAATTAATAAAATCTTAAAAAAGAAACTGTCAGATCTTCTTGTTGCATAGACTATTTAAATATGATGTAGTGTCCTTCCTCCTCTCTTATTAAAGTCTTTTGTTTAAAATCTAATTTGTCTGATATAACGATTGCCACTCCAGCTTTCTTTTGATGTCCATTAGCATGGTAAATTATTTTCTACCCTCTCACTTTAAATCTGGAGGTGTCTTTGGGTCTAAAATGAGCCTCTTGCAGAAATAATATTGATGAGTCTTGTTCTTTTATCCAATCTGAGTGGCTTTTGATTGGCACAATTAATCCATTTACATTCAGGGTAACTATTGAAATATATGAATTTAGTGCCACTGTATTGCCTCTAAGGTTACTGTTACTATATCATGTCTCTGTTCCTTTCTGGTCTATGTTACCTTTAGGCTCTGTCTTTGCTTAGAGGACCCCATTCAATATTTCTTGTAGGGCTTGTTTGGTGTTTGCAAATTCTTTTAGTTTTTGTTTGTCCTGGAAGCTCTTTATTTCTACTCCCATTTTCATTGACAGCCTAGCTGACTGTCATATTCTTTGTTGTATATTTTTCTCATTTAGTCCTCTGAACATATCATGAAAGTCCTTTCTGGCCTGCTAGGTCTCTGTGGATAATTCTGCTGCCAATCTAATGTTTCTACCATTGTAGTTATAGGCCTCATGTCCCAAGTAACTTTTAGGATTTTCTCTTTGTCTCTGAGACTTGTAAGTTTTGCTATTAGATGATGGGGTGGTGACCTATTTTTATTGATTTTGAAGGGGTTTCTCTGTGCCTCCCAGACTTTAATGCCTGTTTCCTTCCCCAAATTAGGGAAGTTCTCCACTATAATTTGTTCCAATAAACCTTCTGCCCTTCTCTCTCTTTATTCTTCTTCTTGGATCCCAATTATTCTAATATTGTTTTGTCTTATGGTATCACATATCTCTCAAGTTCTCCCCTCATGATCCAGTAGTTGTTTGTCTCTATTTTTCTCTGATTCTTTATTCTCCATCATTTGGTCTTCTATATCACAAATTCTCTCTTCTGCCTCATTTATCCTAGCTGCTAGAGCCTCCATTTTTTTATTGTACCTCATAAATAGCCTTATGGTTTGGACTTGGTTAGATTTTAGCTCTTTTATTTCTCTAGAAAGGGATTCTCTAGTATCTTCTATGCTTTTTTCAAGCCTAGCTAGTATCTTTGTTTTTTTAAGATTTTATTTATTTATTTGTCAGAGAGAGAGAGAGTGAGAGAGAGAGCAAGCACGGACAGAGTGGCAGGCAGAGACAGAGAGAGAAGCAGGCTCCCTGCTGAGCAAGGAGCCTGATGTGGGACTCAATCCCAGGACACTGGGATCATGACCTGAGCCAAAGGCAGCTGCCTAACCAACTGAGGCACCCAGGCGTCCCTAGCTAGTATCTTTATAATCATCATTCTGAACTCTAGTTCTGACATATTCCTAATGTCTGTATTGATTAGGTCTCTGGCAGTTAGTACTGCCTCTTTTTGTTTGTTTGTTTGTTTTGTTTTTGTTTTGTTTTGTTTTGTTTTTGTTTGTTTGTTTGTTTTAAGATTAGTTTGTCCATTTCATCATTTTGTCTGGAGAAGAATAGATGAATGAGAAAACAAAATATAAAATGTGTAACAATGACCCCAGAAAAATATACACTAAACAAATCAGAAGAGACTCAAAACCCAAAAGGGGGTGGGGGAAGATAGTGATCAGCTTGATGAATAGAACAGAGCCACACACTAGATTTGGTCTATTAGAAGAAACTGCTGTCCAAAATTTTAAAGATATATATATACATATATATATATGTATATATATATATACAAAAATAAGGGTTATATATATATATGTAAATATATATATATATACACACACAAAAAAGGGTAAATACAATAAAGGGGTGGACAATGGCTGTAAAGATGAAAATTTTAAAATATTTTAAAAAGGGAATTTATAAGAAACTGGTTGGAAAAAAAAGTAAAAAGACAAAAGATTTTTATGAAATAGAGTGTGATCAGGCAGGAGACTAAACAAAACCATCTACTTGATTTAAGGTCTATTTTGTATGTTAGAAGAATCTGTATCTCAAAAATTTAAAGAAAGAAAAATTTTAAAGGAAGAATATCTATATATCTACACACACACACACACACATGTACACATAAAATAAGATTAAATACAATGAGGGGATAGAATACGACTGTAAAATTGAAAATTAAAAAAAAAAAGATTTAATTTATCTTCTAAGATTTTATTTATTTATTTGTCAGAGAGAGAAAGCACGCACAAGCAGGCAGAGTGGCAAGCAGAGGTAGAGAAAGAAGCAGGCTTCGTGCCAGGCAAGGAGCCCAATGCAGGACTTGATCCAAGGACCCTGGAATCATGACCTGAGCTGAAGGCAGAAGCTTAACTGACTGAACCACAGAGGCATCCCTAAAAAAGATTTTAAAAAAGCAATTGATTAGATGCTCATTGCAAAAGGACACAAGAAAAAGTTTTTAAAAAAAGTAAAAAAAAAAAAAAAAAAAGGAAAAATTTAAAGGTTAACTTTGAAAGGGGCCAGGCTAAGTAATCTGCTTGTTTTGCTCTTAGCAGCTTTTGTTCCCTGAAAGCTTCCCTTACAGGTTTGGAAGACAAGAATGGAAATGGCAGCTTCCCAATCTCTGGCCCTAGAGGAGCTAAGAAATCAGGGTTCTACTCCTCAGTGAGCCCTTAGAGAAAAACAGTCAATCACTCCTGTCTCCCTGTTCTCTGGCCACACTCCATGCTCACCCAGCTGTGACCAAGCATCTCTGTCTCTGGCACACAACCCTGTTTTATATGAGTTATCTAAATTAACTCCTAAAATAATCATACCAGGTAGTAATATTATTATCCTCATGTAACAGTTGAGTGATCTGATACTTGGAATAATGAAGAGATAGTTAATTTGTGTGACCAGACTCAATCTGACTCCAAACTCTTTTTTTTTTTGAACAATCAAACTGCCTACTTCAGTCATAATCTCTATACCTAATACTACTGTTTACCTTGAATATGCTAAAGAATTATAGGTTTTATACTGATTTTTATGATGTGTCCTCAAACATTTCATTATGTGTTGTTATTCTCATTGTACAGATATATTCGTGAGATCTAGAAATAACCAAATGTACCTAATTAATAATTAGCACAGCCATAATTAATATCTATGATATCACAAATTCTTGGTCTTCAACAGAAATTATTTTCAGATAAAGAATTTGAATAGCAGGACTAAAAGAAGAGCATAAGAAATATGGCTACTATGGAATTGAATTGTCTCTTTGAGTTGTACCATCCTTTTCTATAAAATTAAAATAACTATGATCTACTTTATAACAACATTGAAATAGTTAAATGAGAAATTGTGTATAAAATATTTAAATTACTGTGGGGATAAAGTAAGTTCTCAATAAATTCTGGTTTGCATTATTAACACAAACAACCTTAAGACTCAAGTATCAAGTAGCACTACAGGAAAAATCACAAACAAACAAAAAAGAAAAAAAAGCTCACAGAGTTGGTTATTGACTGGCTTGTCCACTTAAACAACAAATAAGATAATAAAAATATGAAAAATGTTTACCAGAGTGTTTGGTAAATAAGAGGTACACAAAAAATGATGCTTTACGTGAATCATGCAGTGGAATCTTCCAGAGAATAATATTCTCACATTGAAGGATTACCAGCCTACTACCCATGTCAAGATGCTAGAGCTCAGTCTTTCTTCTGACTCTCTATTTTTCAGTACATTAATCTAGCATATGCTTCATCAATTCATAGAGATGAAAGATAGATGATGACAAATAGATGATGATGATAGATGATAGATCAATGATAGGTAGAAAATTGATAGATGATAGATAGCAGATGAAAAAGATGTGTGTGTGTGTGTGTGTGTGTGTGTGTACATATGTTTAGGCTCTCCAGCACTTTAGCAATCAATTATTCTACTATTCAAAAATTGGTCATTTGGTCATTTTATTCAAGAAAAGGTTTAACAGGCTTCCAAAGTAATACACATTAAGAAAGAAAAAGAAAAAAAAGAAAGAAAGGAAAGAGACCTTTGGAATAAAGGATGTTCTTAAGAAAATAAATGTGGATGTGAAAACTAAAGGATAACCAGACTATCCATTAATTACTAAGAAATAATAAGACTGCTAAAGTCCTGATAGATAATTATTTAAGCTAGAAATACAAAACAAATGAATTTTTTCATCAGGGCTAGAGTAACCCCTGAATAATTTACAGCTGCTTTTATTTAGGGATGCAAGTAATTATTTTTGAACCTATCAGTATAGATTATCAGGTTTGTGCCTTTGTATAAAATTGCCTTATTGAATTTATTATTATAATTTGTGATATTTATTTATATATTTATTTTTGCTATTCAAGGACTTTGTTATGATTTAAATTGCTTGCACAAGGTCATTCTTTGGAGACTTTGGATTTCTAAGAAAAAAATCTTTTCTAAGTTCCTAATGTGAGTTCGTCACAGTGTGCTTTAAAGCTGTATTATTAAAATTCTATAGTTGTAAATCCAAAGATTAAATATTTCCTTTTACCTTAATAGACATATGAAAACATTTCAGAAAAAATGTATAATATTTTGGTTAATGTAGATATATATAAGCAAAGCATTTTAAAATTCTATTTTAAAGAGAGACTGTTTCCATTAAGTAGATTTTGAATAATGTCACAGGAATTTATTCATTGAGTAAAGATCATAATTACTGAATAGAATTTATTTCAATATTATTTTATAATGTTCTATTTCTCTGGAAGACTAACATTTATAAATCATTTCATGAAATCATATACTACATTTTACTGTTGTAATGTAGGACATAAGTTTTCCTAAACCACAAATATGTGTTCTAATTTCACTAGCATCAGAGTAAAAAGCTTTGGAGGCAATGGTTTCTCCATTTCATGAATAAAAGTCATATAATTAATTGATCTTTATATGCAATTCAGAAACAGTTTTATCTAAAATAGTGTATGCATTTTATTGTGATTTCATATGCTCACAGAGTCCAGTGATTGTGATAACTAGATGTTGAATTGAACTCTTAATTTGAACTCTTTTAAATTCCTAATGATGTTCACTGCACCATTACCATCAATCAAAGCTGTTTTCTTTTATTGTTATTCATGTTCAAGTCATCATAAAATCACAATGACTTGGTAAAGTAGGTAATATGAAATGTACTATGAATGAAAGCCATAATGGTTGACTAACTAGTTTGTATAAGGTATATGATACTCTCAATTATGTTTCTTAAACATTTATCATTTTAAAATTTAGGAAAGGAATTCAATCACTTGCATAGCTCACTGAACCAAAATGTTGAATCAAATACTATATCACCTTGAAGACAGAATAAAATATAACAAAATGTCAAGATCCTTTTACAGTTTTGTTTAGTCACAAATTTTGCTTATCTTTGACTCTTTCCTTCTTGTTATAAAATAGATTTAATTAAAATGAATTAAACTGAATAATACATTTCAGTTATGCACAATAAATGATTGTTCAATCAGGAAGATCTTAAACGATCCCAACAGTTCCTCCATAGTCCCAAGTCTTAGATTTTTTTTCATTAGTTTCTAGGCACAGAGAAAATAATGAAATGTCTCTTCTCATTCTGTAAAGAAAAATATTCAGTAGCTGTTTTTCTAAGTGTTTTAGCTGGGGTGCATGGATCAGTTGTTAAGCATCTGCCTTCTGCTCGGGTCATGATCTCAGGGTCCTGGAACTGAACCCCACATTGGGCTTCTCCTTCTCCCACTCCCCCTGCTTATGTTCTCTCTCTCTCACTGTGCCTTTCTTTGTCAAATAATTAAATAAAAATCTTTTAAATAATAAAAAAAAAATAAGTGCTTTAGCTGGAAAAATTTTCCATGGTACATTTGTACTTTTACCAAAAGACATTTCTTTGGAAAAGCATATTTGAGGATACTTATTACTATATTATGCCCTATTACAGGGTTTTCTTAGGTACTGCACAGGTCTTAGGAATATATAATGCAGAGATTTCTCATTTTACTTGAGGAAATTTTCA
Organism: Taxidea taxus jeffersonii; assembly: GCA_003697995.1. Classification (NCBI taxonomy): domain Eukaryota; kingdom Metazoa; phylum Chordata; class Mammalia; order Carnivora; family Mustelidae; genus Taxidea; species Taxidea taxus. The sequence continues at coordinate 13,947 of RCUC01166966.1, forward strand.
AAAGTTATTTTCATGGACTATATTTCTAAATATATGTTCTGTGGATGGTTGATATTCTAGAGCAAGAGCATTTAAAGGAGAAAAAAAATGGTTCTTATTTAGGTTCCATTTATAGATGTTTATTTGAAAACATTACTATCCCTCTTTCTCATATTGTCTTTATTCTAGAGACAGAACCACAAATATTAAACTAAGTTTGACCATTTACAGAAATACAGTATTATGTGAGTGGCTGTCGCATCATGGTGCCATTTTATTCCTCACAGAGGCAAACCCTGTTACAGTGTTCTGATCAGCTCTACCTGGGGTGAGAAACTTGCCTACAGAACCCAAAACATTAGGATATTGGCCTTTTACAACTTTTCAAATCCCAACAGAGATGAATTTTTTTAGGGTAAACATCCCAGGGTTAATTTTTGGGTTACTTTATGTGATTCCCTGTGGTGGTTACTTCTGCCTTTCATGACTAAGAGAAATGTTTGGTCTATTTAAGGGATATCATATTAACAGGCCTGACTCTAACACTTTGAGGGAATTTGCAGTCGGGGGGGGGGGTGATGTTTGTAGATAATGGCCCTGATCTAAAATTTAACTTTGCTTTTGATGTTGTGTCAGTGGTGACTCATTCCATAGTTGGTTTAGTTTTTGTTTAGACTTTCACAGTATTGGATGCATAAACAAATTTAATTATATTGCATTTGTTGTAGGAATATACTCATGAAGGATAGATCTTCACTGTCAAAGAGAAGCATTCTAGCCCTAAGATTAGGTCTCAGTTTTTTAATGGACCCGTGTGTCTAGTCCATGACATTCATAATTGTTTTTTATCCTCATCCAACTTTTTTTATAAGATTTTATTTATTTATTTATTTGACAGAGAGAGAGAGCACAAGTAAGCAGAGAAGCAAGCAGAGTGAGAGGGGGAAGTTGCTCTCCACTAAGCAGCCCCCATGTAGGGCTCGATCCCAGGACCCTAAGATCATGACTTGAGCAAAGGCAGAAGCTTAACCCACTGAGCCACCCAGGCACCCCCCCTCATCCAACTTTTAAGTGAGGCAAGAGGGATAGATGTGACAGCATGAAGCAAAAGTCCTTCTCCCAGGTGGAATGAAGGTCTTTTAAAGTATTTTCTTGCAAAGCAGAGGCCTCTGTTATGGAGAAAGCACTTGGTATATTTCATGATGGTCCTTTTCTTCCTCTGCTAGTGCCACAAAGGACTCTTTCTTGGTTCTCATGAGAAACTGTTAGGATTTCTGGAGGTAGAGGCCATCATATTCTGGAGGAGGCTGCTGGAAGACTGTGCCAGGAGGCATTTCTCAGTCTCACTCAGGTCACTCAGTTTCAGCCACTCACCAAAGTACTGTTTATGTGTCCTATCAGTACACAGCTGCAACAGCTTTTTCTCCTGCAAGCATATTCTTCTCAAGCATATTCTGCCTGGGACCCACTGGAGTTGCCTGTCTCTCTAGCTTTGGGAGTAGTGGTTTGCCCTGTGACCTCAATTCTCTGATGAACCCAAGAGAAGTCACTGGTTTTCAGTTTGCTTGGCTTTTTCTTAATGTAACGGGAGTGATGGCTTCCAAGCTCTTTATACTTTGGAGCTGAAACTGGAAGTCCTATATCAGTAATTTACTCAACATGTCCATGTAAATTGACTTCTCACAATCAACTATTCAACAACTAAGTCTGCCCTCCACCAAACATCCACCACCATTCAGGTCCCCCCTGCCCTATGTTTTTCCCATGTCACTAAATGACAAATCCATCCTTATGTTTGCTTTGACCCTAAGTGTTAGAAGCAATTTTTATTCCTATATATCACAACTTATATATATTCTATGAGGAAACCCAGTTGACCTTATCACCTCTGTTACTACTTCCACCACTCCCATCTTGATCCATGCATCAATATGATAACATGGATTATTGTAAGATCCTCACAATTGTTCTCCTTACTACTGTCCTTCCCAAAGTATACTTCATTGTCAACACATTAGCACATAGTAAATCCTTTTCAAGGATGAGTACAATCTTGTCACTAACATTTTCACCATTCTAGTATTTACTCGCTATGAATTAAATACAAAAACCCAGTATTAGGTGAATCTCTATCCACTGCATCTACTCTACCATTCCTGCCTTCAGCTCCAGCCACAATGACTTCTGTACTATCCTTGGAATACACCCATGTATACTTTACAGGGCCTTTCAAGTTACTCTTCTATCTGCCTTGCATTACCTCTTGTGTTTGTATTACTAGCTTCTGTACTCTGTTCAAATTATAGCTTCTCTTTGACAGGCATTCCTTGACCAATGCACTTCAAACCAACTGCACCTCAGGTTAATCTTCCTCTTATTCATGTCCTTAATGGTATGTGTTTATTTCTGAATGGGTGCATTTCTCTGTGTGTCTCTACCAGAAGAATGTAAGATCCCAGAAAGCAAGTGCATTTATCTATTTTGTAACCAGATGCATCACCAGAGCAATAGAATCTTGAAAGCTGACTGAGATAAAAATTGGTTTTTAATATATAGTTATTGAATAAATAACTAAATTTTAGTTCCTTCACATAAGAATATACTGGCTATATTCTCTGTTCTTAAATAATAAAAACAAATAGACCTAGTTATATTTATGGATAATTTTTTATACCTAAAACTTATAGTTAGTTCTTGTGGTTAAATTTAGTGTGAAATTTTGACCTTATTATAGGTTAATAATGGGGAAAGAATACAATACTGATAGATGAAGCTTAAATGGATAAAAGTTTTCCTGTAATTCTTTTTTTTCTCTGGAATATATTTTTAATACTAAAAATTTTGGCAAGTGAATCCACTTGATATAAGTAGCTACAATTTTCATGTACTGTAGAAATTCTGTTATAATCTGGATAAATATACTTGTGTTAAAAGATATACACTTTCTGAAAAATGTACAACTTCCTGCTTTAAATGGAACCTCAAAATAGTCAGTGCTTGCTTTTCAACTATATTTTTTCTATTTAATTATTTCTTAAAATTACTTAAGCAACTCCTCACATCCATAGAGTTTATACTTAGACATTTGATCATGTACTTATCTTAAATCTCAGACTACTTAGTCATTAAAACTTTTCTAAGAACCTGCATTTCTAATATAGAATCACTTATAAATTAAATTTATAATCAGTTAATCATTTCTCTAATAGTAATAATCATTATTATAATAATGTTTCTTTTCCTGATTTTCATAATCATGTTATAAGTAGCAGAAAATGTCACAGCTTGTTAGATTTTTGGGAGTGACATAAGTCTCAATTCTGATCCTTCCAGCTAATAAAAATTATTAAAGAATGCTAACACATTTTTATACTTCCTACCAATCCTTGTGGTTTTTCCAATGAAATATGGAATGGTGCTTCTTTTTCCATCCAAGAAAAGAAGACCTTAAATAATAGGAAGTACACAAGACACAGAGTGGTGAAAGGATTCAAACTATTATTTGTTATTCAAGGTTGATTTGAATAAAAAAATCATCCCTGTAATTACTAGCAATAGAGTTGGAACAACCGCAATTACACCTCTAAACATTTTCTTCTCTGAAAATTACAAAGATTTTGCATTACTTACTACTTTACTCCCCATACTTATGTAGAAATGCATTCTACAGAAAATGTTAACATTCCTATTTGGCAAAGACATTACTTTTTTATTTATAGGTAAGTTTCTACATAGAAAAAGAGAAGCTGATAATTTTCCTACTAAAGAATCCTGTATCTTCTTTTTGGAAATAATTAAAATTCTATGTGCAGTTTCTAGGAAGAATAATTCAAAGTAAACATTCACCTGCTTTGAAATGAAAACTATAATAAAGTCCCTTTTAATTTATTGATATGCATATCTTATTGGTATAAATAAGAACTTATGCTTTTATGAATTTTTAAAAATTACTGATAAATGAATATATAAGAATTGAAAAAAAAAACTTTAAACTACATGTAAGAAATTGAAAGTAAATAATTCAATATAATTTATTCTATAATTATTTTTTGAATTCTGATACTCAAGTCATATTCTACCTTTGTGATGAAACTGTACTTATTTAAAATAAGCTATGTTATTGATCTACAATTTAGAGAGATTTCACTTTATATTAATTTTCATAAATGAAACAAAATCTTTAATATATTAAGTAGAAAGTACTATTGCTTACAAATAATATATTTCAACCATGTTCACATATCCAGTAACAGTTACTTCATTCAATTAAGAATTAAATTCAGCAGACATTTTGCTTACTTACTGGATAATGTTTTGTACTGGAGTTTACTAAAAAATAGACAATTTTTTTTTCCCTGAAGGAGCTTAAAGCCTAATTATTGGGTCAGAGAGAATATCTATGAGAGCCATGATTTATTTATTTATTTATTTATTTTGCATGTAGTACCTAAGACTTTGCCTTTGTCTTTAAACTGTTTCTCTGAATTGTAAAATACAGAGTCAATAAAAATATGAATTAAATAATTATCTTACTCTGTGGCCCAACAAACTTCCAGGAAGTCTTCCTAAAGTTGTATCAGTAAGCTATACTAGTGTTGGGTTGACCAGCCATACAAACAAATGAACATATTTCCTTTTTTTTTTTTTTTAATTGAAGTGTAGGTGACACACAATCTTATAATAGTTTCAGGTATACAGCATAATGATTCCACATACTTATGCATTATGGTATACTGACCACAAGTGTAGCTACCTTCTGTCATCAGACAATGCTACTAAGACATCACTGACTATATTTGCTATGTTCTACCTTTTATTCCCATAACTTATCCATCCCATGACTGGAATCCTGTATATCCCACTCCCCTCTATCAATTTTGCCTATTCCCCTTTCTCCACCCCCGGTAACTATCAGTTTGTTCCAGATAAACATATTTCTGAATAAAGAGCTTAAAGTTATGTATTTACAATTCTATTCATACAAATAAAATTATTTGAGTAGAGTTTGTCAAAAATGATTCAAAATGACTTGTATCAGAATAACTCAATTCACCACACGACTAAGCTAACATAATAATTTGCATGCTCCAGGAAGATTTTTCTTTAATATATAACTGATGGTAAGTTTGGATCACTAAAAGAAACCTTGCCAGGTTTTTCAAAGGATGATTTGGTTTTCTTTTCTTAATATTCAACTGGAATTTTATATTTTGTTTTCTTAAATAATAAATTTTTCAATTTTATGTTAAAATTCATGTTCAAAAAGAAAGATATGAGATATAGATATGAGTTATAGAAAGTGTTAGAAAAAGATTTGCAGCTATCAAAATTTTGTTTAGAATATGCTGATGTGAGTAATTAAGATGTTAAGTATTATATTCCATTAGTGTACTTTCTTGGATATAATTATGCCTGTGATAAGTTAAGAGTATTTAGCTACTACCCAGATATAAGACCTACACAGTTCATTTTTATGCAATAAATCTGAGCTGAATTAGTGTTAGTGAAGTTTCTTTTTAATCTGTACTTATAGATAAAATGGAGGCCTACTGCTCTCCAAAATTATGCTGCAGGCATAATCCTGAATAACAAAACTCTAATAGGTTAAAGGGGGAAAAAAAAAAAAGTTTTTTGCTGTTAAACATATACAAAATGCCATAATGGGGACTATACCAGAATTACCTTAGGAAAATATTACCTTAGGAAAATTACCTTAGGTAAGCTCCCCCACTTGTAAAATAAGAGTGATGAAAAATAGAAATTCAAGAGATCATTGTTTAAGATCTTAAAATTCTCCAAGCTGGTTAAGAGAACAATCACACACACACACACACACACACACACACACACACACACACACGAACACACATACGAACACACACAATTATACCCTACAGAATTTTTAATGTTACTCAAACTTTATTACAAAAATAGTCTATGACTGTGAGTAGATCCATGAAAACAAAAGGTGTTTCTTTGTTTAAATACATTGACAGGAACATTAAATATGTATTTCAATATACTTAATAAAATTTCAAATTTAGGGGTTTATTTCAATATTCTTTAAATTGTATAGTAACTTATCCCTCAAAGACTTATGTTCTATATCAAATGAAGTTAAATAACCAGAGAGAGAATTTACAATAATATATTTTAAGAATTTGATAGATCTGTATTATTTTAGCAAAAAAAAAAGGTGAGAAAAACATCCATTGTTTTTTATAATATAAAATATCATGTCTCTTGTGGTAAAACCATTGCTTATTTTTTTACTTGCCAAAATATTTGTGCTTCCCCAAATGGATAATTTAATATCTCATCAAAAAGTAGTTATAATCTGTATACCATTCTGTACTAGGATAATAAAAGTACATCTTCAAAGAAATTTTTGAAGTTGATATTTCAGTGTTGAGAGAGGATTATAACATTTCAAATTGTGAACTCTTCAGGTGCTTATATAAAGATGCCAATTCCCATGACTTTCTCTTTTTAAATCATGTGCTAGAGATTATTTTCTCTTTTAACATAAAACTTAGATAGAAGCCAGTTGGAGCTAATGCTAAAAAGAACACATTCTGTCATTGCTGAAAACTTATCTGAGCTCTGTAATTCCTAGTGCTTCATCTCATATCAAATCTCAGTTTTGACATGTTTTATTGACCACTGTATGGTTTAAAGAGCAATTGTGAAGCATTATTTTTAGGTATGTGTGTAGCTGGAATAAATACAGAACACAATAGCTTGATCATAAAATATTGCTGTTGATATTTTTGACATCCAGAGGCACAGAGAGAAGATTGTGTTTTGAAGAAGGTGATTTTCAAATTGCAGCTTTTTTTCAGACATAACATTCTCTGGTCGCTATTTGTTCTCGTCTTCTAAACCTAAAATATATTGCTGTAAAATTTAAAGTCAAGTTATAGAATTTAAGGCCAAATGGATATATGGTTTAAAAACTAAATAGCCTTTGTTAACTTAAATTTTTTTTTCTTACATTAATTGAATTTAAGGATTTCTTTAATGGAGTGAAATCAACTAAAATATCAGGTCAGTCATGAGGTGCCTGGGTGACTAAGTCAGTTAAGCATCAACCTCTTGATTTAGGTTCAGGTCATGATCTCAAGGTCTTGAGATCAAATCCCTAGTTGGGCTCTGCAATCATCAGTCTGCTTGTCCCTCTCCTCTCCTTGTTTAAATAAATAACAAAGATTTTGTTATTTATGTATTTGTTCTGAAATAAATAAATACATAAATAATAAAATCTTTGAAATATCAGGTCAGTTATATTTTTGTTTGTTTCTAAAAATAACTGATTAACTGAAATAAACTATTTGGGCTTTTGAAGATTTTTTTGTTTGTCTTTTTTTTTTTTTTTTTGGTTTTATGGGTAGAGCCTACATGAGGTAAAATGAAGGGATTTTATTTTTTAATTTTATTTATTCATTTGCAAGAGAGTAGGGGGAAAGGCAGAGGGATAAGCAAGCAGAGTCCTCACGGGGCCGAGATCCTGAAGAGGTGGGACTTTATCTCAGGACCCTAGGATCAGGCATACACTTAACCGTCTGAGCCACCCAGGCACCCTGAAATGAAAGGATTTTTATGACACTTTTTAGAAATAGAATATTACTTCTGGTAGTTCTACAAAGTTTGAAAGCAAAAACATATCTTAGACAATAAGGGCAATAACTTAATACTGTAATTTGGATAGTAAGATTATTTGTACCATGTCCTTACATAATGAAATTTTGTAATTCATCACTCAGAGCCTCTTTATTTCCATTATTCTAAAACTTATCACTTCTTAATAATTAGTTGTATTTTTAGTTACCTCTTTACCCTGATAGAGCACAACATCTAAAAAATAATAAATGTTTGTTTTATTCATGCTTTAATTTCTGAAACCCAGCAGAATACCTAAAATAGAGTACAGACCCAACACACATTACTTGACTGGCACACCACTGAGTGTTAAATGCATACCCTTTTAAAATAATTAGTTAACTTTTGAATTAATAGGAAAATATATCAGTTACTTTAAAAGACCTATGGACAAATTAAAGTGGTGTTATGAAAATCATTTATTTGAAATACATGAGCAAAATAAAGTGGAACATTTATAAATTATCATAGTGCTGAACTTATTTCAAATATCTAGCTCTCTATAGAGTAAATAACTTTGAGCCAAATTTCTAGAGAATTTTTCAACTTTTAATAAAATATTAAATTAAAAAATTGTAAAAAAAATTGTAGTACAGAGAATAAATATCTTTTTCAAAGCATTCATAAATATCATATACATGGTTAACATTATTATTTTTATTGTTTTTTAATGTTATATTGTCTATCAGAGTTGGTTATCTTAATGTATTTTTAATATATTTATTTTCTTATTTAATAAGCACTAATTTTGTTCTTGAGTATAGAGTGTCATCTATATTCTTAGATTATTTTACCAACATTACTAACACAGAAGTTAAATAAATTGGTCAAAAACAATTTCTAATAGAACATTAGTGTGTTATTTATCTATTGGCTTATCTCTATAGTTACCAAAAATGTTCTTTGGGAATTTATTCTACTTTGTTTTGTGGAGCAAAGTCAACATTAAAATATGGGATGAAATTTGGAAAGAAAAATAGTCTAGTATTTTCATTTAAAAATGTTTGCACTCTTGCTAATTTTGGCCATTCTAAATGGTGTAAGGTGGTATTTCAATGTGGTTTTAATTTGAATCTCCCTGATGGCTAGTGATGATTAACATTTTTTCATGTGTCTGATAGCCATTTGTGTGTCTTCATTGGAGAAGTGTCTGTTCATGTCTTCTGCCCATTTTTTTGATGTGATTATCTTTTTTGTGTGTGTTGAGCTTGAAAAGTTCTTTATAAATCCTGGATATCAGCCTTTTGTCTGTACTGTCATTTGCAGATATCTTCTCCCGTTCCTTGGGTTGCCTCTTTGTTTTGTTGACTGTTTCCTTTGCTGTGCAGAAGCTTTTGATCTTGATGAAGTCCCAAAAGTTCATTTTCACTTTTGTTTCCTTTGCCTTTGGAGACATGTCTTGAAAGAAGTTGCTGTGGCTGATATCGAAGAGGTTACTGCCTATGTTCTCCTCTAGGATTCTGATGGAGTCCTGTCTCACATTGAGGTCTTTTATCCATTTCGAGTTTATCTCTGTGTAAGATGTAAGAGAATGGTAAGTTTCATTCTTCTACATATAGCTGTCCAATTTTCCCAGCACCATTTATTGAAGAGACTGTCTTTTTTCCACTGTATATGTTTTCCTGCTTTGTTGAAGATTATTTGACCATAGAGTTGAGGGCCCATATCAGGGTTCTCTACTCTGTTCCACTGGTCTATGTGTCTGTTTTTATGCCAGTACCATGCTGTCTTAGTGACCACAGCTTTGTAATAAAGCTTGAAATCAAGTAACGTGATACCGCCAGTTTTGTTTTTCTTTTTCAATATTTCCTTAGCAATTTGGGGTCTCTTCTGATTCGATACAAATATTAGGATTATTTGCTTCAGCTCTTTGAAAAATACTGGTGGAATTTTGATCAGAATGGCATTAAAAGTATAGATTGCTCTAGGCAGAATGGCCAAAATTAGCAGGACAGGGAACAATGTGTGTTGGAGAGGATGTGGAGAGAGGGGAACTCTCTTACTTACACTGTTGGTAGGAATGCAAATTGGTGCAGCCAATTTGGAGAACAGTGTGGAGATTCCTTAAGATATTAAAAAGAGAAGTACCTTATGACCCTGCAATTGCACTACTGGGTATTTACCCCAAAGATACAGAAGTAGTTAAAAGAAGGGCCATCTGTACCCCAATGTTAATAGCAGCAATGGCCACGGTCGACAAACTGTTGAAAGAACCAAGATGCCCTTCAACAGACAAATGGATAAGGAAGATGTGGTCCATATACATTATGCCTCCATCAGAAAGGCTGAATACCCAACTTTTGTATCAAAATGGACAGGACTGGAAAAGATTATGCAGAGTGAAATAAGTCAAGCAGAGAGAGTCAATTATCATATGTTTTTGCTTACTTGTGGAGCATAACAAATAACACAGAGGAAATGGGGAAAAGGAGAGGAGAAGAGAGTTGAGGGAAATTAGAGGGGGAGATGAACCATGAGAGACTATGGACTCTGAAAAAGAATCTGAGGGTTTTGAAGGGGTGGGGGATGGGAGGGTGGAGGAGCCTGGTAGTGGGTATTATGGAGGGCACGTATTGCATGGAGCACTGGATGTGGTGCATAACCAATGAATTCTGTTACACTGAAAAGAAATTAAATAATAATAAAAAAAGTTTATACTCTTTTGTCATCAACCATAAATACCCTGACTTCTGTTGTACTTTGTCTTTTTCCTCGAAAAAATTTTAAGTATTATCTAAATCTTGGTAATGTTATTACCTTTTCTTCTCTTTTCATTCCAAGTTTTACTTACTATATTCAGTTGTGACTTACTTGTATTTTAGTCCTCTATTGTTAGTTACAGTGAAATTTGTCAATAAGTAAGTCTATAGGCATTAAATATTCTTCAAAAAATTGTTAAGTATAGTTGAGGGACACAACTAATAATACATTAGTTTCAGATGTACAAAATAGTGATTCAGCATGTTTATACATTATGCAATGATCACCACAAGTGTAGCCATCATCTCTCACCACACAGTTCTATTACAATATTTCTATCACCCTTTTCTGCCTGGATTTTTATGCCAATGACTTATTCACTCCATGACTGGAAGTCTGTATCTCTAACTCTTCATCCATTTGCCCATCCCTCCACCTTCTCACTCCTCTGGCAATAATCAGTTACTTCTCTGTATTTATAGGTCTGATTCCACTTTTTGTTTGTTTTTCTGTTTATTCACTATTTTTTTTTTTTTTTTTTAGATTCCATAAGGAACCCTCATACACCGTTTTCCAGTGCTGAGTATTTATCCATTGAAAATGAAAACACTAATTTGAAAAGATATATGCACCCTTATGTTTATTGCAGAATTACTTATAATAGTTAAGATATAGAAGCAACCTGTGTTTGTCAATAGACAAATGGATAAGAAGGATGTGACACTGAAATATTTCTAGTTCAATAATTAAATAAAGAAAAACTGAAAAGCATGCATTATTCATAATCTTATTAATATTTAAGTATTTTATGCAATTGTTTATATAGAAATATATCTCAAATACCTAAGCTTCAAAATATGTCTTGATTCATATATTTATTCATTGCAAAGTAAGAGCCAAAAATGTGTTGGGCTAACTCAAGTATTTATATTGGTCTACCAACAATACCAGGTTGGATAGGGATTTTTTTTTCCACGTCATTCATTCAATATTCAATAGTCACTAATTATTCATTGAGCCCCTATGAAATGTTTTGCTACTTGAGGACACAGTAGTAAACATGACATGATACCACTAAGTCCATGACGCTTGTGTATGAGAAGTGCTGCAAGGAAGTAACAAACAGAATAAAGAGATAATAAAATATGGTTAGGGTAGTTAGTTTAGAATGGTGGTCAGGGAAGGTATTTGAGCTGAGCAGAGATCTAAAAGTAATAGATGAGTATGTATCTGTTAAAATGGTAAACTAGGTGAAGATCAATCTTACAGTTAGAAGACATAACAACTACAAAGGCTTGATTATTATTAGAAACACAAAGTTATGGGGCACCTGGGTGACTAAGTTGTTTAAGTGTCTGCCATCAGCTCAGGTCATGATTCCAGGGTCCTGGGATTGAATCTTGCACAGGGCTCCCTGCTCAGATGGGAGTCTGCTTTTCCCTTTCCCTCAACCACTCTCCCCTGATTGTGCTCACTCTTTCTCACAAATAAATAAATAGAATCTTAAAAAAAAAGAAAAACAATATTATGAATGTTATTTAAAGGAATATGTTACTAGTATTGACATTAAGTAATACACATCTATAAGGATTTTTTTAACCTTGTCAAAAATCAAGGTTCTTGATCCTTTTATGTGCAACTCTGCTTCTTAAGCATTTTTGATCATAGATTCTTTTAAAAATCCTTTTTTTTTGTACGCTGTCTCCTCTGTAGTCTCATAGTTTCATGTATGCATTAATCTCTTCACAGTATCTAGAGGATATAGTCAGAATGCTAACTGCCAGCCATAGTCCCCAAGTTAGAAACTCCTCTTTTCAATTGAAGAAAAAAAAAAAAAATTGAAAGTCTGGATCTGTTGTTGTTTGAAATAGTTAAGTAAACAATTTATACATAATAACAACTGCTATATAATATAATCTAAGGGAAAGTAGTCCTTTAATTTTTCAGAGATCTTAAAATATTGTTGTATTTCATTAATAGTAACACAATATTCATTTACTCATGAACTTTTATGTGCAAACCTCTTTGTGATGTGCACAGAAAAATTCAAACTCAAAGACAAATGAAGCTTTCTCAATAAGGAGTTTATATGCATCTTTAATGTTTCACATTGGATATTATTATATTTAGGTGCATTTAGCCTCAAATTTTCTAGGAGGGCTTTTTCTCCCAAATGGAATCATCATCCCATGGCATGAACTTATAAAATATCAATAGTGCAAAGTTCTTAAAGATCTATCATCTCACAGATCTTTCTTTCACAAATATGCAAATTTTACTGATTACTAGATTTACATCCTTCTGTTACCTTGTAAATGAGTCCAGAGAGAAATATCTCAAAGCAATATCTTTTAGAGTTTCTCATTATTCTTTTATCAGGCATAAGAACCTAATTAATTAGATGCATGTTAATGTGTAATATATTTAATGCATCATTCACTTATTGATATACACAGATATTCAGGAAATGTTTGCAGACCATTATTTTTATCACACCACCAGCCCTGAGTAGACTAATGGACAGGCAATTCAATTGTCTGGAGAAGTATTCACATATTACCCAAACTTTTTCTTAAAGATTGTATTTATTTATTTGAGGGAGAGAGAGGGAGAGTGAGTGCGCAGGCACCAGCAGGGGGAAGGGCAGAGGGGAGTAGAGAGGGAGGAAGAGAGAATTTCTCAAGCCAACTCCCTGCTGAGTGCAGAGCCCAATGCAGGGCTTGATTCCATAACCCTGTGATCATGACCTCAGCTGAAACCAAGACCTTGACACTGAACTGACAGTGCCACTAATGTGCCCCTACCCAGCATTTTTAGTACATTACTTGTTCTAAACATTTTGCTAGATATTGAGAAAAACAGACAAAAATAAAAGAATAAATAATTTACAAACTTTTGGAAACTGCAGTATATTTGTGAGATAAGATAATAATTAAAACAAAGTATGTGAAATATCATGGGAATGACAAAAATAGGTACAATGGTATATGAAGCCTCTTGCTTCACATTTGATTAAGTGTGTTCTAATTACAGGAACAGCACTTGGAGAGCTGAATAAAAGGTCATTTTTTAAACTGTATGGTTCTTCCACTGGGCATGTGAGCCTCAATCTCTCTATTATCATCTACATACCAGAAAATTTGGAATCAGGTTTATAATCCAAATAGTTAAATACTGTATGTAATTGTTTTTGTATAATACCCAATTAACCTTGATCCAACTACATATATAAAAAGAAGCAAGGAGGAATGATAAAATTTCCTAAAGTGGTGGCAGTCCATAAATTATTTGGAGGTGAATGTTTTGGGCTCATATTTCTGCAAACAATTGTAGGAATAAAAGAGGATCTTCTTACCTTCACATTTGGATAGAAAATATTATAGGTATAAAAGGATGGAATCAAATGTAATATTCATGTGAGGAGGTTTGAGTTCTAATTTGTATCTTTTTATAAAGATATTTCCTTTCATATAAAAAGAAGCTGAGACTGTCAGACAGAAGAAGAGACATTTAGCCACTTAAGTTGATCTTAGTTGTAAAATGCATTGGGGATGAATTAGGTAGGAAAACTGAAAGTGTAAGTCAGTATATTTTGCTCACCACCAAAAGGTGCCCTCCATTAAATAGCCCACCTATTACAATTGTATCAAGCCAAAAATATCCTAGTTAAGGATACTGGGAGGATAATCTTGAAGAAACAGAGAACAGCTCTCACTGTCACTATTCTCTTGAGTTCTGTGTTCTTTGAGACCACTCACTAAGTGTGCTTCTGCTATTGTCACACTTGTCCCTCGGGAGTTGTGTAGTTACAACAGAGATCATCACCCACAAAACAGAAAATAGTTTTCATCTGGTTTCTATGGAAAAAGTTTGCTATACCATTGGTTGGACCCTGAAAATGAAGCATTCACTGAATTTACCTGAAAGACAAGACCCCCAGTTTACAGATTCACAATATGTCAGTATGTTAACATTTCTATAGCTGTAATAGGTGCAGGAGATTATCAGCAAGCATACAATAATCGATGTTCACTCTTTCATGAAATTGTATTTAAAATTAATTTTTATCTCTACTTCATTATATATAACATTTTCAGTCAAAATCACAATGATAGTATTTAGATATCAAGTTATACATTTTCCAAAAGGAAAACATCTCACTATCTTCATTATTCAGCATAATTATGAACTATATATTAACTATAATTATATATTATATTAGATTATATCATATTATAAAGTATATTAAAATCAGACATATAATCCAACTAGGTATATATGGTATATAATATCCTTTATGAGATTAATGCCCAATTAACCTAATAGAACCATAGATAAGGAAAAGCAGGATGACACTAAATTATTTGCATGATGAAATGAGAGGAGATCCATTAAGATATTAATTTAAGACCTATTTTGAAAAACAAAATGTCACCTGTACTCAGCCAATGTGATAAAATGAAAGATTTCATTAATACTCATGAGCTTTCATTTTTCAATAGTGAACTATTTGAATGGTATCCTCATTTTCCCCATAATAGGCTATAAAAATAAGCTTGCTTTCATTGAGAAGTTAATTTGAATATATGTTTTATTTTCCTAAATTTTATTCTTACTTCCTCTTTGAACATTTATGTAACTATTAATGCAGTCTTAGCAAAAACATGACTTTCAAACAAGCTATATAAATATCCAACCCTCATTCTGCTCCTGTGTCTTTCTCTCTGCTATTTCTATTATCAAAAATAATAAACTGCTTCCTCTTTGTTAAACTGGATTGTATTCCTCCTTGAAAATTTTTCCTATCCTAAGTCTGAACTCGTATTGGTGGTTCAGTGGTAGAATTCTCGCCTGCCTAAGTCTGAGCTCCACTCTCAAGCACTGTCTGATGATACCATTGCACCATTTAGTGATCTCCCTAGACATTAGAGTATTTAATTGTTATGTTTCTCAAATATAGATAATGAAATATTAAATTTAAAATGGAGACACTTTCAAAAAAATAAAATAAAATGGAGACACAAAGTTGTACAGATGGACAGATGAACAGATTAATAAGTAGATAAGTAAACAGGTACGTAAGTACACATGGATAGATAAAAACATGAAGAGAGAGATGAGATAGATGATAGAGCCACTTAACAACCTAACTGGATAAATATTATATATACATATGCATGTATGTCATATAATATAAATTAGAAAATAGACATTAATAAATGTGTATGAAATCATATATGTTTAATGTATATAATTTAAATTCTGAAATATGTATACATGCATATGAACAAATATAGACATACATATACACATGTATACCTATACCATATATACATGTATATGTACAATTTCATTTTTATTATATTCTCTGAGTCAACTTCAATTCCTAAGACTTTTCCTGACTGACATCAAGGTGAAGGTATATTAGTTGATGGTAAATAAAATACACAAATAATGTAGGATTGTTAATCTGTGTGGCAAGCCTTTTTCATGATGAAAATAATAATAATCACTCTGTCTTATTCTTATCCTGGGAAGAAATTCCTGACACTAGCACCTTTTTGCCACTGTTTTGATTCACTTCCATTTAATTTTACATGCATAAAGCAAATAATGGTTGTCAGTGGACTACAAGGAAGAGCATCCTTAGGTGTGGTATTTCTTTTTTTTTTTTTTCTTTTCAAGTTTTTATTTAACTTCTAGTTGGTTGACATCCAGTACAATATCAGTTTCAGGTGTGGAATCCAGTGATTCAACATTTACATACAACACCCAGTGCTTGTCACAGATGTCCTTCTACCTATGGCTTTCTGATAGTAGTCATTATGATGACTTAGGAAAAAAAAGAATCGTAAAGACGTTTCATGACCTACGAATAAAAGTTATTTTGGCTACTTAGCAAATATATTTTATTCCTCAGAATCTCATACATTTATTATGTTTTAATTATTTACTTAGTGAGTATCAAAAGATATAAGTTTTTAAGAACTGGGGTGAATGGGTATCTTAGGCCATCTGTGTTTGCTAATTGATTTTACCCAGAGGAAAAGCAAACTTTCTTGTATCTAAGACAAGAAGTATCTAAGACAAGAACTAAGGGAGCAGTTTTACAATTTGGAGCATGGAACCTTTCTAAATTAGGCTCCTGTCCTGCCACAGACTCTGGGAGATAGGGGCATTATCTTCCTTGATGATGACATTTCCTTGAGATGGTTCCTAGGCCCTTCAGAAAGATTACTAGTTGTGAAAACTTGCAAGAGGCTTTTAAAAAGATTTACGTCTCAAAGAACCAGAGTTTTCTCAATAAATGCTCTAAAAAAAGGCAGTCAGGGGCTTCATGTCAGGAAGAAGCCCATCTAAATTTTAGTCAAGCTGTGGGGAAGTTTAAGATGCTCTTGGTCAGTAACCATGGGCTTTCTTATATGGCTTGGAAACAGGATCTTACCAACTGCTTTCTTCTAACTCTTTTCTCCAATTTTCCATGTTTATATGGCAGCTTAATAATATATTTTTGATAGGATCATGTTTAACTTAGGACATGAAGATAAATGTGAATGGCCAAGCTATTTGATGACACACACTGACACATTTTTCTGCTAGTATAATAATGAATAGTCTTTTAATGCCCGTTTTTGTTACTAAATGACCCCTTGTCATTGCAAAAAATAGCAAATCCTGGGTAATGGTTATTGAGCATGATTAAAGTGCATAGTTCTAGCATCTTTTTGAATTATCAGACTTATTGGAACTAATTATATATAGAAATGTCATCAAGACAAACTGAGTTTTAAAACACTGATCTGTTGTGCCTAAAAAAATCAGATTCACCCAATGAATTTTAGTAAATTCTCTTATTTAGCAATAATTACAGTTATACATAATTGATAGGTAGCTTTCAACTCAACAACTTCTCAAAAAATATTATTCTTGATATCCACTATTTTGATATTATGGTTAGAAATTTCAGAAGTTATATTTTAATATATTCATTATACTTTTATATTTTTCAGAGTTTAGAAGAACAGAAACTAAGATAAGTGATAATACATTGCTGAATATAAATTTATCTTACATGTTATAATCCCTAAACAATGTTTAATTAATATGTTATGATGTGAATAAAACCAGTAACCTCAAGAATAATCTTTTAATTACTAGAAAAATGATTCACAGGGTCATACCTGCCTTTCTTCCTTCCCTGAGAACACTTCCTTCAAATCTCTAAGGTTCTCCTTAATAACATCTCAAAATGTGCAGATGCTATAAGGTCAAATCTCATCATTGCCCTTAGTTCATTAATAAATCACAACCATTTCAAGTAAGAGAGACAAATATCTTAATGATTTATTACCTCAATAAAATTTAGATCTATGAAGAGATGGGAAAAAGACAGGGAAATATTTATTTTAAGAGAAATAGGCATTTAAACATTGCACTGCTTTTGAATATATTATATGGGTTAATCATTTTATACATATTGTATGAAAATATATTCCACTTACCAGAATTCTAGTCCTCAGATATCTATTATATGAAAACTACTATGTGTACTACTTGGTGCCTTATATCAGAAAAGGCAACATATTCGCATTTTTTTGAGTCTTTCTTGAGGAGGTAGGACAAAATCATGTTGGAAAGAAGTTGGCAGTCCATAGTGAACACTTAGTATTCAATCCAGACATTCTATATCTAGATATTCACACAAGAGAATGAAACCATATGTCCACACAAAGAATTATATTTAAATATTTAAAATAGCTTTATTTATAATAGACAAAATCTGAAAAATATCCTAATGGGCACCAATCGAAGAATTAATTGTGGTGCATCTAGACAATGGGACATTACACGGAAATGAAAAGAAATTAACTACAGATAAGTGGAACATTATGGAGGCATTGCCAAAGCATTATGCTAAGTGAAAAAAATCAAGACAAATATGAACATATATATTATCTGTTGCACAAATAGTGTATGTTAGGTGGAATTCTAGGGGGAAAAATACAGTGATGGAAAGTAGATTAGTGGTTGCCAGTATCTAGGACATATGGAAAAGGGCTTGAGTGCAAAGTGACATAAAGGAACAGTTTGAATGATAGAAGACTTTATATTTTCACAATCATGTTGCAAATGACATAAATCTTGACTATAATTTTCTTTTCCTAGCTTCAGTGCTTGTCCAATATCTTTGTCCTTTGACTCACAAGGTACCTAATTTATCAACATGGAAGTCTATATAACTTCTCCTTGGATCAAGGCACCCATACTACCTCAAATAAGGGGACTTGTCCAGCTAGGCAGTGCTCACCCAGAAGTTAACAGTGCAACAAAATGTTGACATTTTAAGGTGAAGATAAAACAACTTATGGAGAACAATGCACTGCAGAATCAGACATTGTCCTTTCAGACAAGATGTGTATTTTGAAACAAAGACCATTATATAGCTGCCCCCACAAGATGAAACACAGTGTCCATGCATCTGCCACTTAAGATTGAATAATTTGGTAAAACCACCAACATTGACCTGTCATAAATAATAATAATAGTATCCAATAATGTGAGCTACAGAAGTATAAATTAATCATAATGTAAAATGCTTACACTAAAATGACAGATAATGGATACTTTACAAAATTGAAGCTTATTGTATACTTACTTCAACAGCAGTATTTTTTTTTTTTTCTTTAAGGCAGAATGCTTCATGCAGTGCCTCATTTGGATGTGTCTGGAGTCCTGAAAGCTAGACAACCTTAAGGTCTCCTACATTTAAATTGACCTTTAGAGCTTGTTTGGATGGATATTCTAGCAGGGGAATGCAGCTACTGCTATACCCTTGACTAAAGAAGACTGGTCCGCCTCTATTGGGATAGGTCGTCCTCTTTGACCCAGTATGCAGCTTTGGGAGGGATTCACATGGAGTAGTCAAGTAAGAAGGGGACACGTGCCTAGACAGCCAGAGCAGCCCAGTCAATCCTGGCAATCAGTGTGGTGACCAATGTTGTAGGCAGATCTCCCTCACATCCAACAACAGTGATTCTTTACACGCTTGCTAACCACCTTCCTTTCACCACCATTTAGTTTTAAAAGGTGGCTTAGTTTCCTTAACAATGACTTTCTTTTTTATTTGTTGATCATAAAGTATTCATATCTATAGGTTTAGTGAAAAGCATTCTTTCTACTGAAATTTTCTTCAAAATTCCAGTATCAATACATTTTTAAAAGATTTTATTTATTTATTTGACAGACAGAGATCACAAGTAGGCAGAGAGAAAGAGGAGGAAGCAGGCTCCCTGCTGCTGAGCAGAAAGCCCAAGCAGGGCTCTATCCCAGGACCCTGAGATCATGACCTGAGCTGAAGACAGAGGCTTAAACCACTGAGCCACCCAGGCTCCCCTATCAATACATTTTAATTCATCCTCTTTCTTTCACAACACATGTATATAATACATGTGTTTTTTTTTAATTAAACTAATGCACAAGAGGATACTGAGAAGTTGTGAGAGGTCCCCATATAGCGTTGCTATTTTCACTTTGAACTCCTTTTCAGAGCACAGCCATAAACACAGCGTGTGGTGTTCTTTTTCCCAGGTTAAAAGAAATAAAAATATATAGGTACACAATAATAGCAATGAGGACACCTAGCATTCAGAGCTTGATTTCAATACAATTCTGTCACAGCCAGGAGGAACCAAAATAAACAAGGCAACTAAATGGTATGTGGAATCTGGATGGGATGCTGGAATGGAAAAGGATACTAGATAAAGTCCAAGAAAATCAGAATAAACAATGGATTTTAGTTAATAATAATGTATCAATATTAATTCATTAATCATAAAAAATATATCTTACTAATCTAAGATCTTAATAATAGGGAAAACTGTATATAAGATATGTGGGAACATCTGTACTGTCTTCTCAGTTCTTCTGTATATCTAAAACAGTTATTTCAAAAAAAGATTTATTTATTTAGAGAGAGAAAGTTCACAAACAGGGGCAGAGGTAAGGGAAGAGAGAGAGAGGGAATCTCAAGCAGACTGCCCCTGAGGGAGGGGACTTGGGGCTCAATCTCAGGATTCTGATATCATGACCTAAGCTGAAACCAAGACTGGCTGCTTAACCAACAGAGCCACCCAGGTGCCCCTCTAAAACAGTTCTTAAAATCAGTCTACTGAAAATGTTGAATACAGGAACACCTTGGGGGCTCAGTGGGTTAAGCATCTGGCTTCAGCCCAGGTCCTGGGATCTAGTCCCACATTGGGGTCCCTGCTCAGAGGGAGTATGCTTCTCCCTTTGCCTACTGCTCCCCCTGCTTGTGCTCTCTCTATATATCAAATAAATAAAATCTTAAAAAAATGTTCAATACATATTAAATATGTATATATAGGCACAGTACAATCATTCAATATTCTATGCTTACCTCCCATACTCTATACCCTTTTGTATGTTTCTTCAATTTTTATTGAATGAATAGCATAATCTTTATCCACTACTAAATTAGACAATTCTTGAAATATGGAAGCAGTAGGGGCAGTAGGGGATTATATTGTATTACTTTACTAGATGATAAAAAAATTTAACAGAGAATTTCCTTCTGAATCTTCACTTGTACAAGTCACTAAAGATTAAACGAAATTAAAGCAATGAAACACATGCACACACACATACACACAGAAAACGACTGTAATTTTACTATTGGTTATTAGAAAAAAAAGTTCTGGGTTTGAAATTTTCCAGGGTAGGCTTCTGTTTCAGTCCAATTTACTGAAAGTGAGTTATACTTTGATGAATTATTAAATATTTCATCAAAGCCATAAATATGTAATATCATTTTTTCAATGAGATGAAAATGTTTTCTAATCTTAAATGAAGTCTTTTCTAACACCTGATTCCTCTTTTAGGTCCTGCTGATGAACTGAGCTGGCCCGTGTTTATTAAAATATGAGTTACAGAGTTTGGTCCAATGTTAAAAGTGGTTTCGTATTTACATATCCATGTTATATTAGCTGTATCTTATGTAAGGCCTAACATAGGCAGAACTAAAAGAACATTGAAGGAGAGACACCTGGGTGGCTCAGTTGGTTAAGCAGCTGCCTTCAGCTCAGGTCATGATCCCATCGTCCTGGGATGGAGTCCCACATCGGGCTCCTTGCTAGGCAGGGAGCCTGCTTCTCACTCTGCCTCTGCCTGCCACTCTGTCTGCCTGTGCTCGCTCTTTCTCTATCTCTAACAAATAAATAAATAAAATCTTAAAAAAAAAAAAAAAAAAAAAAAACATTGAAGGAAGAAGAGCTCATTCAAAGCATGAATTTAACATAGGATTTCAGCTCCAGAATATTTTGCATTTATTTACTCACATTCAAAAGTGTACTGGCTTTGAAAAAAAAAAAAAAAAGTATGTTTATATAAAGAAAATCATTTTGGCAGGCAGTCTTTATAATTTTTTAACATAAACATACTTAAGCATACTTATTTCCTGTTAATCTCAATGGCATAGCAAAACATGAGTGAAACAAGAGTAAAAAGCTTATGAGTTTTTTTGAATATACAACTTTCTATAAAATGCTGAAGATAATAGATTTCACATTAACTTTTGCTATCTTTAGTTTTAAAAATCAGGATGTTTCCATGTAGGTTTTAATAGCTGCTTTATCATTCTTTTTTTTTTTTAAAGATTTTATTTATTTATTTGATAGACAGAGATCACAAGTAGGCAGAGAGGCAGAGAGAGAGAGGAGGAAGCAGGCTGTCCGCAGAGCAGAGAGCCCGATGTGGGGCTCCATTCCATGACCCTGGGATCATGACCCCAGCCGAAGGCAGTGGTTTTAACCCACTGAGCCACCCAGGCGCCCCACCCATGCTTTATCATTCTTATGCAAACTACCTGTGTATGCTACAGTCCATTTTTATGTAATGACATAGATCCTCTAATAATATTATCTCCTTGAAAAAGATGCAGTACTATGTCAAAATGTTTTATATGGTTACTTTGATGTTTAGTCCTTTGAACTTCAATTATTTTGTTTTCACAAGGAAGTTATTACTTTTCCAATGCTAAATTCACAAAGCAATGTAAAATCCCTTGTTACTTTTTTCTATCAAGACAAGGGTGGTCATCTGTAGAAGCCATTGTCTCCTCACCTCAAGTGGAAAATGGATTCTAGCAAACATACAGTAAATAATTTCATATTTTTTCTCAAGGCTATACTCGTAAATTAGGAGAAACTACCAATTTGACAGTATCAGTACTTTTTTATTTTCAAATTGAAAATTAGAAAAATAGGGGCGCCTGGGTGGCTCAGTGGGTTAAAGCCGCTGCCTTCGGCTCAGGTCATGATTCCAGGGTCGTGGGATCGAGCCCCGCATCGGGCTCTCTGCTCTGCGGACAGCCTGCTTCCTCCTCTCTCTCTGCCTGCCTCTCTGCCTACTTGTGATCTCTGTCTATCAAATAAATAAATACAATCTTTACAAAAAAAGAAAATTAGAAAAATATATTTCACTCCATGAATACTCAAATATTTTACTCAGTTAATTTGTTTATTTTTTTAATTTTATTTACTTATTTGACAGAGGGAGAGCGATCACAAGTAGGCAGAGCAGCAGGCAGAGAGAGGAGGGAAAGCAAGCTCCCCACTGAGCAGAAAGCCTGATGTGGGGCTCAATCCCAGGACCCTGAGATCATGACCTGAGCTGAAGGCAGAGGCTTAACCCACTGAGCCACCCAGGCACCCTTTTACTCAGTGAATTTAATGCAATGATCACTTTACTACATATAATAACAATGTTGAACTGTTTTAAAAGTGCTTCTTTCAACTTTTTTACAATGTCACTAAAATGTTTAGTTATTCAACTCAGTATTTTCCTTCAAGGGAATTTTTGGTAGCCTATTGACTACTTTATTTTAAGAGTACTCATTTCTGTATTTAGCATTGTGCCTGCACAGAGTGCTTATTTACTAGTAAATACTGCATTGCTACATGAGTGAATGATAAACCAAGTAACAGGTTGACAGACAACTAATCAAGATGTAATTCAAAAAGTGATTCTTCATATTTGTTTTTTCAGGGTTTCTTCTTACCTTCTAGATGGGTAACATTCGATTTTACCGAAAGATGTATCCTACCTTCCTCCCTTTTTCCTTGGTATTTTTTTCTTAAGATTCATTTATTTATTTGAGAGACAGGATGCGCAGAGGGAAAGGAAGAGAGAATCTGAGCACACTCCCCCTTGAGTGCAGAGCCCAATGCAGGGCTTGATCTCAAGACCCTGAGATTACTACCTGAGTAGAAACCAAGAGTTGGATACTTTACCAACTGCACCACCCAAGTCCCCATTTCCTTGGTATCTACAATAGCAAAAAATATTTATCCAATTCACTTCTGACTTCCTGTAGACAAATTATTTAAATATAAACTTTATGGACATATATGTTATAGAGTGGAAAATGTGCTATAGCTTGAGAGAGAAAGCTTAAGTAGCAGCTGCTGGAAGAGAGCAATGGCAAGAGGATTGGGAACTTGGGGACCACAGGTGAGGGTAGAGGTATTGGAGAAATTAAATCTCAGAATGTTGAGATTCTTCAAGGAATAGGAAATATGTTCACCTTTTCAAAGATGGTATTTGGTATTTTCTCATGGAAAGCTAAAAGCATTTTGCTGTTTTTGTTGTTTCATTTTGGTTTTCCAACTAGAACACTTCCTAATCTCTGGAACTTGCATCACCTAAATTTACAAAACTGCATGATACAGATAGCAAATACTTGTAGTTGCCGTGTAAATTCTTTAATGGTGAGTTAGAATTTTTTAAATTTTGTATAAGCAAAAAGGAAGTAAAAAAAAATCAATTAAAGTGAAACTTGATTCAAGTTATGGCACAGACTTCAATGAGATAGTGCCCACAATAACACCCATTTCTTTCTATATAAAGCTGTTATTTTATTGTGTCATAACAGGATTCTGTTTTACATTTTTTAAAGGTTGAATAGTTTTTAAAATTTACTATAAACTTATGGCTCATATGCTCTGAACTGTCATTCAATCAATCTCAGATGCCACATGTTTAGATAAAATTTCTTCAGAATATTTGGGTCCTCCATATTTGATGAAAGGCCTTACATATCCTGAATGCCTTATTTGTCACATAAGATTCAACTAAAGTATCATAATTCCATAGCTATCCTCATATCTTCTAGGCTTTGGATCCCTTCTTCATGAATCCACTTCCTCTGGGGAGGTACTAGGTGCAAAGCACATGCTCACTATATGCTGTGTAATGACTAAATCATTCCTTTTATTTTTAGTTATTCTAAAATAACATTGGTTCCCCATCATTTTTTCTAAAACTAGGCCATTCAACTTACAGATATAATTACTCATCTGCCATTAATAACATACAGAATGAGTGAGAGTATCTGATTTCATTATTAGAAGTACAATTTGTAAACCAGAATCAAACAATGCCTATGAAATTGTGGTTGGCCTACTTATCTCTTTGGTCTTGGAACTTATTTTTTCCATTTGCATGAAACAAAAATATAAATATGCTGGACTAAATCATTATTGCCAAAAATGTGTGTGTTCTATAGTTATGTGAGCTATTTAGTAAGTGTGCAAAAACTTCAAAAAAACACCATGTTTTCTGACTAATATTTTGTAATACACTGGGTTGAATTAATAAAGACAGGGTTCTTAGCTATAACAGCTGACGATATGGAAGGATATAAGGCTACATGGGCAAGAGGTGACATGACACAGCTTTTAGGTAGTGCCAACTGGCAGACATTAATGAGGGCATATTAGACCTTCTGAGGCAACCAAACAGCTGCATGAGGAGAAACAAAAAGGGAAAACAAAGAACCAAATCACAATCATAAAAAAATAATCAACTATAGTTGTTTTAAGATACCAAGTTTTCTAATGATTTATGGTATAATAAACAAAGCTTTCTTAATGCTAACTAAATGCTGAGAAATATTCTGGATGCCTCATATATATTATTACTTATTTTTCACAATAATTATCAAAAGAAGTATTACTTTTTATCCCCATGTTAAATATGAGTAAAAAAGACAAGATGAGATTACAATCTTCCAAACATCCTCAAATTAGTAAGTGACAGAACTTGGATTCAAACCCAGTAAGTGTATATCTATATCTCTCTTTCTAAACCCCTACCAATTTATCTACATCATTATTTATTCGTATAGCTACCCAAGAAAGTAGGTGTTAAAAGGAAGGTTCCGAGACTTTGTTTTGTAACTTACCTAGGATTAAAGGGCTAGCAGGTAACAACTAATATCAGCTGTGTTACAGTTGGATCTTTAGTCTTAGGTAAATTACACAGCATATATAGATACCATTCCATAGAATTTCAAAGTGATATAGCATTCTTTTTTTTTAAGACTTCATTTATTTGAGAGAGAAAAAAAGAGCATGCACTAACATGAGTAGGGGGTGGTGGTAGAGGGAGAGGAAGAAGCAGACTCCCTGCTGAGCAGGGAGCAAGTATTGGGACTCAATTCTAGGACCCTGGGATCATGGCAGAAGCCCAGGGCAGAAGCTTAAGCAACCGAGCCACCCATCTGTGCCCTGATATATCATTCTTTTAATAATCACATGCAATGTTACTTTTAAAGTTTCCCCACTCATAGCTAAATACATCAAATTTCAGTCTTCCTTTCCACCTTTTTTCCCCGAAAAAAAAAAAAGTTTTGATGATTCTCTTCCATTTTTTTTTTTTTTTTTTTAGTGTTTAAGGCCAATTCATATACACTTACCAAATAAGCATTTTGCAATAGGAACCTCAGCTCTTTTCCTTTTATCACTACTTTCATTGAGGCACACAATGTAAATACTCAGTAATTACTTTAGAAATTATTTTAGTCAACTTTGTATTATGGTCAATTTTTAATATGTTTTAGCCATCCATGTTGTAAAGCTATTTACGGCAAGGATTGTATCTTATGTGTCTATTATTTGCTGTGTTTAAGGCAAACTTTACACATAAATAGCAAACTCATGTATGCTCAACCAAAGTGAACTGAAATTTTTGGGAGTTAATTGAAAGATTAAAAGGGATTAGAAGAAAGAATTAAATTTGACCAACAACTTGAAACTGCCAACAGATTAGTCTCAACCAAAGCGGAGAAAGCAATGATATATTTTACTATACTCAATTGTCACACATATTGTTTATTTAAATCTGAGTCTTAAAAGCAGTTTAGCTTAAGTAAAAACAAATCCTCCTGACATGCCTTTGGCATTTTGAGGTTTAATGATGCCTAGCACAGCAGTGTAATTAACAGTACCCATGATATATAACAATGCTATGTTTTCTAGTGCTATAAACAGACGGCTTATGCCAGATTGCTTGTTAAGGTACACACGGTATCAAAGTACACCAGATGAAACAATCCCCCAGTAACCACGTAATGAGGTAAAGACATCTGTAACATAATTCTAGAACTTTGAATGTGAAGATTTAAAGTCTTTGTAATGGTACAGATGGAATTATTACCATCCCCATGGACACTGTGACTAGAAATAGATCAGCCCCCAGTCATAAGAGACCACTAAGAGATAAATTGTATTTGCCTTCAACAACAAGAAAAACTAACATCCCCAAAGTTAATGGTAAATCTTAACTGCAAATCACTATCACAATCTCAAAGTGAAATAAAGATTTTTACAGCACAAACATAGTACACATTGAGAGACATCAAAATGATTGTAAAACACCAATCTGATGAATAACTTTTATTGAAGTGTAATTAACATACAGCATCTTATTGTTTTCAAGTGTACCTCATAGTGACTCTATATTTTTGCATACTATGAGATGATCCCCACGATAAGTTTAGTTAGCACCTGTTCCCACAAAATTTATTACAATATTATTGACTATGTTACCTATGCTATACATTATATCCCTATGACTTATTTATTTTATAACCAGAAGTCTGTATCTCTTCATTCTCTTCACCTCTTTTGCCCACCCCCTAACCCCTCCTCTTTCTGGAAACAGTTTGCTTCCTGTATCTGTAAGTCTGTTCCTGTTTTGTTTTGTTTTACTTGTTTGCTTCGTTTTGTTTTGTTTTGTTTTAGATTCCACATATAAGTGACATCATATGGTATTTGTTTTTCTCTGACTTATTTAATGAACATAATACTCACTAGGTCCATCCACGTTGTTGCAAATGGCAAGATTTCATTCTTTTTTATGGTTGATTAATATTCTGTTATAAATACAGATAGATATAGATAGATATAGATATAGATATAGATATAGATATACACTGAGTCTTCTTCATCCATTTATTGATCAGTGGAAACAGGTTACTTCCATATTTTGGCTATTGTAAACAATGCTGCAATGAGCATAAGTGGTGCATATAGTTCTTCAAGTTAGGGTTTGTGTCTTCTTTAGATAAATATCCAGATACCTTTCCATAGTGGCTGCAGCACTTCACATTCCCACCAACCCAACCATGGACAAGGAAGGGTACAAAAGTGGCCACGTAGGAACTCCATCTAGGAAAGGACAACTTTGATATAGGAAAAATTGGTGAAGTTCATTAATAAAAGATTCTAAAGAAGTGAAAATATTGCTGGACTCTGAATACTGGAAAGAGATAAATTGCAAAGTTTTTGGAAAGATAAGTGTTGCTTAAAGTAGGATGTTTGAAAGTGAGACTTATGATAGTACAGCTATTGATAATCCCTAAGCCCAGATATAATAATAGGAGTTTCTGACTAAATCACTTGGAGTAGTAAGCTGTTCTTAGGAAAGAAATTAAAAAGTGGTCATGGATGTCAATGCTCTCCAGGCAAAGACCCATAGGAACATACTTACAGCTGATCAAGTTGGAATTTACATATTGTGAGGGAGTAGAGCACACATCATGGGAAAACTTGGGGCATTTCACTAAGATTATGTCAGAAAGGGTTTATTAATGTCTGAGTTTTGGTTGGATGACTTTGGAGAGAGTTTGTGTAGCAAGGCTTTGTTCTGGATTGGATGTTATCATAAAACAGAGATAATTCCATAATTAAATTCTTCAATATAGCTTACTAGTCCAAAGGTAAAACTATATATAGTTGGTAAAGAAGCAACAATTCTTCATATTAATCAAGACAGATGTTTGGTCATTTCTGTGGTTTGGAAAATATTTTTCTGTTTTACTGCTATCAGACTTAATTCTGGAACAGAATTGAATTTTTCATGATTTACCTTGATCACAGATTGGCCTTGTCCATTCTTGATGTTTACAGTCTAAAGGAGAACACCAAGGCCTAGCTGTGAGGGTCAAGCAGCTTCTATCAATAACAAAGCACATCTGATAATAAGTAATAGGCTAGCTCCTGTATGATGCATATGTCATTAGAGAACCCTTCTCTTTCTCAGTGTGTTGCATGAATGGATGCCTCTTAAAATAATTACTAAAGTCATTATGAAAAGAAGCAGAATGAACTAGATGAAATCCTTAAAAGAACAATAATGACATGGAGGTTGATCTATTGTTGCAAAAAATGAGTGCTTTGGGTGCCATATTTGATGGCATATGCTTCAAAAAAGCTGAGCTTTTTTGAGGGAGGACCTGGGGCGGGGGTGGTGGTGGTGGTGGAGCTGGTGGTGGTGCGGGGACTGGGAGTAGCAATGAAAAGCAGCAAGGACAATATCCTCACTTCTAGAACTCATGTAGAGTATGAAAGAGAGAGGGAAATAAGTAGACCAATTACTCAAGAAAGATAAATGATGTCTTCAGGACCTTAACAGATTTAATTCCACAAAGATGTTGAAGGCAATTGTGGCAGGTAATGTTTGGTGGCTAACCCTGCAGTCATTCCCATCGGTCTTATCATTTGCTCTCTCCCCATAATTAAAAGTGTATCCCTTACAAATACTACTAGAACCCATGTAACCTAACTTCGACCAGTAAGACCTAAGGATGAATCATCAGAGAGCTTTTGTTTTCCTGTTCAAATAGGCAGACATAGCCTTCTTACTACCTTCATCAAGAATCAGATGCTTTCAGTTACATCAGCCATCCTCCATTTAAGAGGTAAAGCAAAAATATGAGGACAGAAAACCATTCTCTTGAGAAAGGCAGAGGGAAAGTACTGAAACTTAACCAAAACTAGCAACTGTCCATATGTGAACCTCATGTTATGTTCATAGGGAAATATGACCAAAAAAGAAAGGAAAAAAAAAAAAGAAAAATATGGCCATATTGTCAAGCCACTTCACCAGGAATATACTATTTACAGATAAAAGCAGTCAAATGTAACTGAACCAAAAATATTCTGAAAAATTTGAAAACTATTAGGTCAAACTGAAAATTCTAGATGTTACAACAGAAAACACTTGTTTGGTGGGAAGAGTCCCAGGGATAATGTCTAACCTATCAGGCTTTACATACAGGTGGTACATAAATGACTGATTGCTTCAGGAATGCTCTCAAATCTAAAAATAGTCTATTATGGAGAAATGGTTACTTATGCAGCTTTTCGTATACTGTGAGGAAGACAATGACCTGGTGGGTGGTGTGGATATGAAATGGGAAAGGAGATTTGCCCAAGGTGAGGGGAACTTTGGGCATCTCAGTCAAGAGCTAATTTCAGCCTCTGCCTATTTCTTTTCTTTTCTTTTCTTTTCTTTCTCTCTCCTTTCCTTTTCTTTTCCCTTTCCTTTCCTTCTTTTCTCTCTCTTTTTTTTTTTTTTTAGATAGAGAGCCAAAGGGTCCTTTAGACCCCATAGACTAACTTAATTTTAAGTGATTTTGTCCATTTCTATTATACAAGCTGATTTTCTGTCAGGCATGATAGTCTGGGTAACTAATTATAAGCCCACAGAGTGTCAGGTATTGTTAGTCTCTTTGCATTTTGTGTACTAACCTTAAAATCTATAAAGCAAATTTGTGAGTATAGAGATAAAAGGAGACTATCCTCTCTACCACTGTCTCATATACCTGTAACTTTGGCGTAGAGGGATCTGAACCAGACTCCTTCAATTCACTTCATGCCGAAGGGAATGACTCCATGTATATAAGTTCTGAAATATTCTCTGAGGGAAAGGATAACATCTGTGCAACCTTTTTATATCTTATTTTGGACTGATTTACACCCTAAGAACTAAAACTCAATGAAAGGAAAGAATAAATATCATGCTGATCACTAAGCTTTTTCTGATTTATTGTCAGTGTATATAACCATTTTAATTTTCATATATAATTACTTGATTATTAATTATAATGAGACTTTAATAGAAACTCAATTTTCTAAGTTAATTTTCTTTCTAACAATATGACAATTAATTAAAAGTCTTGTATGTTTACGGAGTTATTTTTCTTTGTTCTTTCCTTAATTCATTCCTGAAATTCACCCTCTCTTACTGATTTCATTTTTTCCACTCTTTAACCTCTCTTCTCTTTCTTTCCCTGCTTCCCCCATTCTCTTTCCTTTCTAGTATTCTTCTATTCCCCTTTTTCCCAGTTTAAAAAAAATGGCATATAGTTGATATATAGTACTGTACTAACTATTTAATACTGTTGTGTAATACAATATCATGATTCAATATCTGTATGTGTTTTGAAATGCTCACCAAAATAAATCTAGTTAACATCCATCGCCATACGTAGTTACAATTTTCTTTCTTGGGATGAGAACTTTTAAGATGTTTTCTCTTAGCAACTTTCAAATATACAATACAGTATTGTTAATTATAATCAACATGTTGTAGGTTATATTCCTAGGACTTACATAGCTTGTAACTGGAAGTCTGCATCTTTTGACACCTTCACCCATTTTGTCCACTCTCCAACCCTGCCTCTGGCAACCACCCTGTTTTCTGTATCTATTAGCTATTAGCTTCCTGATTTTTTAAAGACAGAATTTATGGTAGTTCAGAGTATTTTATTCCATGTTTGTTCAAAGGCATAAAATAACTGCCTTCCAAATTTTATGTGTAATATGCTTACAAATGAACCTTTGTTTATATTCTAAATTTTAAATATTTGCAGGTAGAAATAGATATCATTGACACAATTGTCTTAGAACTCTAGGACATAACCATACAACTTACCCTGCAATTTTAATGCTCAGATAACTGCATATCATTTTGTATTTTATTTAGTGATCTCCTATAAGTTGTTCCTAACTTTGTAATCTTAGGACAATAACATTTCAGCCTTAAAAACAATATATTTACTTTCATGGACAAAAATTTTGAGAAAGTCAAAAAATGCTCAAATTTTTAAGTTTTGTGAAAAAGTGCCTTATTCTTTTCAAGAAAGTCTAATTTAGAGGTGCCTGGGTGGCTCCGTGGATTAAAGCCTCAGCCTTCAGCTCAGGTCATGAACTCAGGGTCCTGAGAATGACCCCCCATCAAGTTCTCTGCTCAGTAAGGGAGCCTGTTTCCCCCTCTCTCTCTGCCTGCCTCTCTGCCTACTTGTGATCTCTCTTTCTCTGTCAAACAATTAAATAAAATCTTAAAAAAAAAGAAAGACTAATTTAATTCACTGTTATGTAAGCAAAATATAAATATAACCATTTCTCTATGCTCTCAACAATCCTGGAGCTTATAATATTTTGTTTATGGGCAATATGTTAGTTATACAATTTTATGTTGTATTAATTACCACTGTTCTGACTTCCAGCAGGGCTAAGAAAATTTTCTACATTTACTACTCCCCTAAAATTCCTTTTCTGTGAAATGTTCACTTGTATTTTTGTATATTGATTTATTGTGCTTTTTCTTCTTGTCTTCCTTGTCTTGCTCTTATGAATTATTAGTATCTTTGTGCATATTTTTAAATCACATTTTGGTAATACTTCTCCAAGCTTGTCATACATACTTTAATTTTGTTGATTCTCTTTGTAAACTGTAACCAGACAGATTTTTTTTTACAAATTTCTATATTGCAAAATGTGCTAAATATAGATATAGATTAGATGCTACCTTTATCTCATTTTATTAAATATATATATATATGTGTGTGTATATATATACACATATATAATATACATATATTATATATGTAATTATATACATATATGTGTGTATATATGCATATGTGATATATACATATATAATATATATGTAATTATATACATATATACACATATATATGTATATGTAATATATATATATACACACACACACACACACACACACACATATATTTGTCTGAGAAGAGAGAGAGAGAGTGCACAAGCAGAGGAACTGCAGGTAGAGCAAGAAGCTAAGCAGGGAGCCCAATGTAGGACTCAATTCCAGGACCCTGGAATCAGAACCTGAATCAAAGGCAGATACTCAACCAACTGAGCCACACAGGCATCCCTTGATGCTTTTATTTTTAATATTTAATGGCAACCTAATGACGAATGATGTGGATTGAGAATCTGGTACCTCAATTCAAATTTCAACTCCAGCACGTAGCAGCAGTATAACGTCAGGCAAGATACTAATCTCTTTGTGAAAATAATAATATGAAGATAATAATACTCACCATGTCATGTAGCAGCTGGGAAGAATAAATATGTTGGTTAAAGGAGTTTAGGGAAATGGTCTATAAACAGTAAAACCTCTATATATGCCTAAGACATTATTTAATTTATCAGTAACCTATTTATCTATAATATTTTATCTTTATTTTGTCAAAAACTATATCAATAAACATATTATATATTTAAATACTTAACTGATAGCTATTAAAATCACAGATGTGATAGAAATGTCCATTAAAGAAATTCCACACAGTATTTTTGAAATTTTCGACTCAAAAAAATGAAAGTTTTGATTAGAAAAATATTAACATTTAAAATATCTAACAAAATTATAAGTGTACCTTGTTTTCTTACACTTCGGGGATATGGTGTTTTTTACAAACTGATGCCTTATGACAATCCTAGATCAAGTCTATTGGTTCCATTATTCTAAGAGCTTTTGCTGACTTTATGTCTCTCTGTCATTTTGGTAATTCTTTTTTTTTTTTTTTTAAGATTTTATTTATTTGACAGACAGTGATCACAAGTAGGCAGAGAGGCAGGCAGAGAGAGAGGGAGAAGCAGGCTCCCCGCTGAGCAGAGAGCCCGATGTGGGGCTCGATTCCAGGACCCTGGGATCATGACCCCAGCCGAAGGCAGCATAACATTTGTTATGTTGATCTGTGATCAGTGATTATGGCTTTTTGAAAGCTCCTATAAGAGGTTTTTTTTTTTTTTTTTTCTTAAGATTTTATTTATTTATTTATTTGACAGAGATCACAGGTAGGCACAGAGGCAGGCAGAGAGAGAGAGAGGAGGAAATAGGATCCCAGCTGAGCAGAGAGCCCGATGCAGGGCTCGATCCCAGGATCCTGGAATGACCTGAGCCGAAGGCAGAGGCTTTAACCCACTGAGCCACCCAGGCGCTCCATGTATAAGAGCATTTTTAGCAATAAAATATTTTTAATTAAAATGTGTACATTGTTCTTTTTAAACATAACATTGTTTTACAAGCCTAATAGACTATAGTATTATGTAAACATAACTTTTAAATGCACTGGAAAATAAAAAAAAAGTTCATTTGACTCATTTCATTGTGATATTTACTTTATTGCAGTGGTCTACAACCAAACCCTAGTATCTCTGAGGTATGCCTGTATTCTGAATCAATATAAATTACTATAAAATAAAAATGATAAAACATTAGATATAAGGAAAATATTTTAAAGGTTTATTAATATAAATTTATGTATATACAAGTTTTTTTTTTAAGGTTTTATTTATTTATTTGACAGACAGAGATCACAAGTAGGCAGAGAGAGAGGAAGAAGCAGGCTCCCCGCCGAGCAGAGATCCCGATTCGGGGCTCGATCCCAGGACCCTGGGATCATGACCTGAGCCCAAGGCAGAGGCTTTAACCCACTGAGCCACCCAGGCGCCCCTATACAAGTTTTTATATACAGTTGACCCTAGTATAACATAGGTTTCAACTGGATGTGCCCACTTATATATGGATTTTTTTTTCAATATAGTACAGCACTGTAAATATATTTTTTCTTCCTTATACTTTCTTAAAGGCATTTTCTTTTCTCTAGGTTGCTTTATTATAAGAATAAAGTATATAATATGTACAAGACACAGAATATTTGTTAATTGACTATGTTATGGGTAAGGTTTATGATCAATAGGAGGCTACTGGTGGTTAAGTTTTGGGGGAGCCAATAGTTATTCAGGGATTTTTGACTATGAAGGGATTCAGTGCCCCAAACCCCACATTGTTCAAGAGTCAACTGTATTATTAAAAATTCGACTGATAGGAAAAATCCAAATATATTATCACTTTGCTAAGATTTTATTCTGAATCTTTAGTTAGAAGTTTAATTGATCTTTCTTTTCCTTCTCTTTCAGAATTTTTATATAGTTATAGCAACAGGGTTATACTGAATTTATAGAATAAATTGGTGACTTGTTTATTTTATTGACTTTCTTTTGATTCATAATAAATTACCACAAAGTTAACATTAGAAAACAGCACCCATTTATTATGTCACAGATTCTGCAGGTCAGGAATCCAGGTTTGAGTTAGTTGGCTTACTCACCAGTCTCAAATTCTGGTGTTGGTCAGACCTGCAGTCTCACCAGAAGCTTGAGCTCCTTTTCAGAACTCAATAAAGCTCTTGGCAGAATTTCGTATCTTGAAGTTATAGAGCTGAGGTCACAGTTTTTTGGTCAGCTATCAATCTGGGACTATTCTCAGCTACTAGAAGCTGCCCACAGATCCTGTCCTGCATTCCTCTCCACAACAGGATAACTTGCTTCTTCAAGGTCAACAGGAGATAACTTCAAATCTTTGTGCCTTTTTGGATTTCCATCCCTTAGATATTCCTCTAAAGGACTGAGCAGATTAGTCAAATTATAGGTACTATATGGGGCTTCTACCCAAGGGTGTAGGGTCATCTTAAAATTCTGTCTAGGGAGATCATATGATAGTTGTCTTTCTCCAATTGACTTATTTCGCTAAGCATGATACCCTTTAGTTCCATCCATGTCATCACAAATGGCAAGATTTCATTTCTTTTGATGGAGATGCAACGGGGTGAGGGGGTGGTTAAGAGGGTAGGAAAAGAATAAATGAAACAAGATGGGATCAGGAGGGAGATAAACCAAAGGAGACTCTTAACGTCATAAAACAAACTGAGGGGGGCAGGGTGGAGGGGTGTCGGGTTAGGGTGGTGGGGTTACATTATATGTTTATAAAAAAATTAAAAATTTAAAATAAAAAAAATTCTGTCTAGGATATTCATTTATTCCCATCACCTGGAATATGTTGAATAACTTTGACATCATTCCTTTTCAACTATATTGTCAAAATGATTGTCATAAAATTATTCTGTTTTAATTTTTCTTAGTTTTTCTGAATTATGTTAAATTCCACAAATAACATGCTTATCTCCTCTTTTACAATTCCAGCATCATTTATTTATTTTACTTTTTAAAATTGTGTTCAGTTTTGCTAGTGATACATTTATTTGACTTTTCAAAGTACCAGAACTTATAATTGTTGATGCTTGTGACTTCAATCCCAACTATTAAGAATCATAGATGCCTTTTGGAATTTTTCATTTCATCCTTCCAATTTTTTGTTGTTGTTTTTGTTTTTCCTGTTTTAATTCATCATCATCATGCCACACTTTGGGTTGACCTTTGTTAAGAGTTCAGACAAACTGAAAACAAAAAAGCTGAGCTGCCAGGTATCAGAGCTATCAATTAAAGCAAACTCCAAATGAAAGTAACAGTGTAGCTCTGAATCAGTTATTGCAATAGTTTAAACAAGAGGTTAAACCGGACAAGTCCTGACTTCTCCTGTTTTATTTCCTCTTGTGGAACAACATGCCAGCCAAAGGTCTGGTGGATCCACATAGATGTGTGTCATCTCACTACCAAGGAGCCCTGAACTGAAGCTCATGGACCAGAGATGAGGACAAGGCAAAGGCCAAGGGCAACGGAAGGAAAACTGAGAATGTAAAGAACTGAGTTCCAAGTCAATTGGGAAAGTTTATCTTTAAGGCGTCCCCTCAGCAACCGTTAAGAAGGCCTTTGCAGAAGTGCCAGCAACAGCTCACACAAGACCCCAGGAAAGCGACTGAGAAATGAAGGTGTCTGGACTAGAAATGCACATATGTGTTAGAACATGACAGTATAGAGGGGCTTTGTCCTTAACTACAACTCGCTCAGAGATAGCAGTGCATTGGTCCTGCCCCTGTCCCCTTTAATGCCTCTGATTTAGGCCTTTTTAACTGCCTTTTGTTGGGACTGAAAAATCACACATAGGTTTTGGCCAAGAGACAGATTTTTATCTTGTCTATTTATGGTATAGGAAACTCTTATTTTTCAAAAAAATATTTTATTTATTTATTTTACAGAGAGAGATCACAAGTAGGCAGAAAGGCAGGCAGAGAGAGAGGAAGAAGCAGGCTCCCCACTTAGCAGAGAGCCCAATACTATGTGGGGCCTGATCCCAGGACCCTGAGATCATGACCTGAGCTGAAGGCAGAAGCTTAACCCACTGAGCCACCCAGGTGCCCCAGGAAAATCTTATTTCAATAGAAGTTTATAAATAATATAAAGCATATTTAGTACAACATATTTGTACTTTCTTTGATGATTTATACTTCACTGTGTTGTGTATGTTTTAAGACATATCCTGAAGAGTTCAAAATTAAGCAGTGTTGTTTTTTTCTATCACATCCCTGATTTCCAATACATACAACACATGTGCCCTTGAGCAATGAAGATTTTCTTGCCAGCACATCAAAAATAACTTGCAGGGGCACCTGGGTGGCTCAGTGGGTTAAAGCCTCTGCCTTCGGCTCAGGTCATGATCCCAGGGTCCTGGGATCGAGCCCCGCATCGGGCTCTTTGCTCTGCATGGGGCCTGCTTCCTCCTCTCTCTCTGCCTGCCTCTCTGACTACTTGTGATCTCTGTCTGTCAAATAAATAAATAAAATCTTTAAAAAAAAAATAACTTGCAATTTCTGAGGCAAGATAATGTAGAGAGTAAACTCTGAATCATTCTGCCTTAAAACAGACATGCTGAATGATAGAATATAAAAAAGGAAAAAAAAAAACAACAAAAAACAGGATAAGCTCAAATACAAGATAATAATATGCATACACTAGATTACATAATTGAAGAACAAAATGCTGAACAGAGCGAAAAACTGAAGGCTTATTGGGATTCAAGCAATAGAACAAGGTAGTGAAAGATAAATTTGTTGGGTTGCCTAGGTGGCTCAGTGGGTTAAGCCTTTGGCTCAGGTCATGATTTTAGGGTCCTGGGATCCAGCCCAGCATCGGGCTCTCTACTTAGCAGGAAGCCTGCTTGCCCCTCTCTCTCTGCCTGCCTCTCTGCCTACTTGTGATCTCTCTCTGTAAAATAAATAAATAAAATATTTTAAAAAAAGGTAAATTTGTTCCTAGAAGAAAAGAAGCTTTAACTTTTTTTTAATTGAAATATATTTGACATATACCATTGTGTAAATTTAATGTGTACAACATGTTAATTTGATACATTTGTATATTGTAAAATGATTGACACTGTAGTGATAATTAGCACCTCTGTCACGTAACATAATTACCATTCCTTTTTGGTGGTTAGAATAATTAAGTTCTAGTCTGTTAGCAAGTTTAATGATTATAATATACTGTTGTTGTCTATATTCACTATACTGTACATTAGATCTCTAGAACTTCTAGGTATTTCCCAAAGAGGAATGAAAATAAGGATATCTGGGAGATATCTCTACCCTTGTGTTTACTGTACAAATTTGTTCAAAGTAGCCAAAAAACCAAAAACAAAACAAAACAAAAACAATAACAAACAAAAAACCCCTGAAATGCCCATAGACAGATAAATCAATAAAGAAGATATGCCATTTGTGTCAACGTGGACCTTGAGAATTTATGCTAAGAAAGAGAAGTCAGAGAAAGACAAGGATTACATGATCTCACTTTCACATAGAATCTAAAAAAGCCAAATTCATAAAAACAAATAGAGGGGATAGAGGGTGGAGGGATAGGGCATAATTGTTTAAATGTACAAATTTGCTGCAAGTAGTAAATAAGTTCCAGAAGTATAGATTCAAACTGCAGTCTGAAGCCAGGGCTGGGGAGATCTCTATTCTTTAGAATATCTATACTTATTAAACAGTGTTTTAACAGAAAGAATTATTAACTTTGTTTAATATAGTATATATTGTAGTATATATAACCTCTCCTTGAGTTTAAGATGAAAACAAAACAAAACAAAACAGAAGGCTTCCAAAGTCATCCCCTGGGGGGAAATATATATATTTTAAACAATTATGTACTTAAGAATCAGTCCATCACTTTCTCTATAAATTTTTATCAGGGTGCCTGAGTGGCTCAGTGGGTTAAGCCTCTGCCTTCGGCTCAGGTCATGATCTCAGGGTCCTGGGATCAAGCCCCACATCGGGCTCTCTGCTCAGCGGGGAGCCTGCTTCCCCCACCCCCTCTCTGCCTGCTTCTCTGCCTACTTGTGATCTCTCTCTGTCAAATAAATAAATAAAATCTTTAAAAAAAATTATCACCTGATCAGTAGGAATGGATGGGGCTTAAAAGCCTTGGAATTTTCATTTCTAATAATCAACCTAACTGTTCTGTCATTTAAGTCCTCAGGGGGCACTTTTTGAAAATATTCCCAGTACCCAAGCTTGAGAAACATTTGTAATTTAAAGTCCTAACCTCCTTGATTAACCCAACAGAGAGGGTCACTGTTTTACCCTTTCCAGTTATTAATCACCACCATGCTTGATAAAAACCCTACTCAGGGGGCACCTGGGTGGCTCAGTGGGTTAAGCCTCTGCCTTTGGTTCAAGTCATGATCTCAGGGTCCTGGGATCAAGCCCCGCATCGGGCTCTCTGCTGAGCAGGGAGCCTGTTTCCTCCTCTCTCTCTGCCTGCCTCTCTGCCTACTTGTGATCTCTGTCTGTTGAATAAGTAAATAAAATATTAAAAAAAAAAACTACTCAGTTTCATGTGATCAGTCTGGTTTTTTGAACAACTCTCAAGTCTGCATTTTTAAAAAAATAAAATTTGGCTTATTACACATGCAAAAATATAACTACATTTTAAGGTGGACATGACTATTGTGTTGCAGATACTTGATCATATTCCTTTAGTGAGATAGTGTTTGGGAACTTGTATTGGATGGTAGGGAAAGCTTTTTAAGAAATAGGAAAAGAATATATAAATCAGGCCAGCCCACTCTTAAGGATTCAAACATATTCACAATTTTTAATTTAATTGCTTCAAAAATAAACTAATAAAAAGTGAAAATATAAATTTGTGTGCTTTAAAAAGCACAACTGAGTTGAATGTTGTAGTTATAAATTCCTCTAAAATGTATAAAAGTCTTAAGTATATTTTTCAATCTGATTATGTATAGAACATGAAACATTTAAACCTGCTAAATATAATTAATTTATTTATTATGGCTTTATGTTTTGATTTTCCCCCTCCCTTGTTCTTTTCAAGAAGCTCTGAAGGAGATAAATTTGATTTATAGCAGATTATTGGAGTAAACAGAATTATCAATTATGCATTTTAGAGGTCAAGCATTAAAAACACACAATATAATAAGTTGTTCATGTCAACTTCCCTCTAATAACTGAAAAACATATTATAAGAAAGTATCATTTAAGAATTATAATAATTCTATTTACTCTGGAATATATAACTGTCATTATTTACTATGATTTTGAGCTATTTTTAATATTTCAGCTTCCTATTTGTCCCTCTCCAAATAAAGTGAAAATCTGAAAGGCACAGAAAACCAAAATGCTTTCATAAATCACAAAATAAAAACTTAGGAAAAATATGATTGAGAATGGATAGTCATTTTCCTTTTATTTGTTAATATTTTGTGTCAATGTTACTATTTCTGAGATTCTTATCTCTTCAAATAACTCCATTCTGATAAAAAAGTAAAATTTCGAGATAAACCATTGAAATATAAATGATTATTGCTTCCACATAGTTCATGTAAATTGGTAGTAGGCAGAATAATATTCTTCCTCCTGAATCAGCTTGAAATTTATGTTATTATAGATTAGTTTGTGTTTTTGAAATTTTGCAGACATGAAATCTTACAATATGTATTCTTTTTTTGTACAGATTCTTTTGCTCAATTTAACAATTTTGACTTATTCATGTAGTTATGTGTAGCAATAGTATTTTTTTCAGTAGCATTTTCACTTATATTGATGAGGATTATCCCATTGTATGGATATGTCACAATTTGTTCATCCATTCTCCTTCTGGTGGACATTTAGTCTGTGTCCATACTTTGGCTATTACAAAAAAAAATCAGTTACAAACATCCATATGCAAGTCTTTGCATGGATATGCATGCTTTCATTTCTTTCATATGAATACCTAAGAAAAAGTGGCTAGGCTATATGCTAGATGTATATACAAGTTTTTTTTTTTTAATAATCTGTCAAAATGATTTCCGAAGTGTTGCACCATTTTATATTCCCACAAGCAGTGTGGGAGTTCATGTTTCTCAGTACCCTTGCCAACACTTGGTATAATCAGATTTCCTGTTTTTAACTCTGAGCTACCCTAAAAATTGTTTAGTAGTATTACTATGGTGATTTTAATTTTCATTAATTAAAATGTTATTAAACATCACTTCACGGGCACCTGGGTGGCTCAGGTCATGATCTCAGGGTCCTGGGATCGAGTCCCCATCGGAATCTCTGCTTGGCAGGGAGCCTGCTTCCTCCTCTCTCTCTGCCTGCCTCTCTGCCTACTTTTGATCTCTCTCTGTCAAATAAATAAACAAATTCTTTAAAAAAATCATTTCACTTTCACTCACTCGAACGCATGCATGCGTGTGCACACACACACAGATAGCAAATGATTTTCATATGTATTATTTGGTAAAATATGTGTCCAATTTTTTTGATTTTGCCAATTTATTTATAAATGTATTGGTTTTCTTTTAGTGAGTTCTGAGGGTTCTTTATAAGTTCTTTATGCAAACCCATTTTAATGATTTAGAAATACTTCCTCCCAGGGGTCCATGGGTGGCTCAGCCAGGTAAGCATCTGATTCTTGATCTCAGCTCAGGTCTGATCTCAAGGTTATGAGTTCAAGCCCGACCTTGGGGCCTACTTAAAAAAAAAAAAAAAAAAAAGAAAGAAAAAAGAACTTTCTCCCAATTTGTAGCTTATTTTTTCATCCTGTCAGTAATGTACTTAAAAAGTGAAAAATTTCATCTTTATGAAGTCAAATTTATAAACATTTTTCTCTCATATATCATCTTTTTGGTGTTGACATAGGAATTAAGAAATATTTGTTTGAACAGATGCCTTCAAGATTTTTTCCTTATATTTTCTTATAGAAGTTTTATAGATTCAGTTTTAGATTTAGGTCTATGATTCATTTAGCTTAAAAAAGAGATTCCTATTTAGAAATTATTAAACATGTATATTAATTATCAGAAGTCAGGGAGGGGATCACCAAAAAGAATTAATGGAGACAGTACCTGAAGATCACACAGACCAAGAGAGTGACAGTGTCTACCAGACAGAATGAAAAACCCCATAAGTCACAAAAAGGGTTATAGTCCTCATAGGGTCTTGCTTTAATAGTGGGTCATAATTAGTTTTAAATTAAATGCTGATCTGGTCCTATCTTATAAACTTTGAAAGGCAATTCTTAAAGAATAAAAATATAGGGGTGCCTGGGTGGCTCAGTTGGTTAAGCGATTGCCTTCAGCTCAGGTCATGATCCTGGAGTCCTGGGATCAAGTCCCCCATGGGGGGGGGGGGGTCCCAGCTCCACAGGGAGTCTGCTTTTCTCTCTGACCTTCTCCTGGCTCACACTCTCTCTCACTGTCTCTCTCTCAAATAAATAAATAAAAATATATTAAAAAAAATAAAAATATATCTCAGTACTTTATCTGCATGCTGAAATAAAGTTAAAATATATTAATAGGATTACAAAAATTTTTAAATAAAATTTTTAAATAAGAAAAATTAAATAAAAAAAAATTAAATAAACAAACATCTTACCTAAAAGGTAAAAATTCTAATTTGTGACATCCAATTAAAAATTATCAAACATGTAATAAGGAGGAAAATATAATTTATACTGAGAAAAAAAATTCAATCAAACCTAACATAAAAATCACTGATCTAGATATAAGACTATATATGTTAAATGGAAACAACAAATATAAAAATTCAGAATGAAAGCTTACAGATCGAAAACCATAAATCCATATGAAAAAATGCTATATAGGATTAAAAACAGATTATGGATTATAGAAGAAATGATTAGTGAGTTGGGAGGCATAC
Source organism: Taxidea taxus jeffersonii (assembly GCA_003697995.1). NCBI lineage: Eukaryota > Metazoa > Chordata > Mammalia > Carnivora > Mustelidae > Taxidea > Taxidea taxus. The sequence goes on from RCUC01166966.1 coordinate 56,650, forward strand.
TGATTTAACTATCCAAACAGAACACAGACCTGATTATCAGCATGTGGTGTCACCCCAAAACAATGTCAAAGTGTCATGGAATATGGATTCTTATCCAGGCCACCACAGCAAATGAACCACACTGTATTTTTTTTTTTTTTTTTTTTTGATTCCTGGGCTTAGGCAAATGACCTGGGCTTTTGGTCAGACCACTGGTAAAACAGGCCATCATATAAAACAAGCTTTCTTTTTTTTTTTTTTTTTTTTAAGATTTTATTTATTTATTTGACAGAGATCACAAGTAGGTAGAGAGGCAGGCAGAGAGAGAGGAAGGGAAGCGGGCTTCCTGCTGAGCTGAGAGCCCAATGTGGGGCTCGATCCCAGGACCCTGAGATCATGACCCGAGCTGAAGGCAGAGGCTTTAACCCACTGAGCCACCCAGGTGCCCCTAAAACAAGCTTTCTTGTACAGACAAAAAAACATTTATATAAAAATCAGGTCTGCTCCTCATATGTGCTTTGTTACCCTTGAGGATGCTCACCAAAAGATCCCTCTGCTAATGAAGCAGAGAAAACCAACCTGTGTAAGTTTAACCTGAGACCGAACTCTTTTCATCCAAGAACATGTGGACATGTGATGTTGTCCTCTGGCTCCATGAGAAGATGGCTTGTGGATATAGTGACACCATCCTAAATCAAGCCTTCAGACAGGGACTACCACTGTTTCAGAAAAAAAAATTCAAAACATCATGACAAAGCTGCCTACCTGCCAGATCCTGCTCAAGATTAAAAAACATTGCCCAAAAGCCAGGGGATCCCTGGCAAATAGACCATCTTGGGCCTGTCATTCCATCACAAGGATTCAATCAGATCCTGACTGCAATTGACACTTTGTTCAGGTTTGGCTTAGCCATTCAGATCTGTTCCTCTCTCTTAGGTCACATTGCACAGGCCTTGCAAGACCTCATTTGCTTCCTGTTTAGTTTCCTTGATCCCATTGAATCTGGTAATGGTCTTAGATCGGAAGTCAATGCTATGTACAAATGGCCATATGATAGATCCTCCATAACACCCCAACCTGTAAGATGGTTGAATGTTTTAATGGACAAATAGATTACAGGTTTAAGTGGTAGTGGGTGGGAGGGACAAAATAACTTCACTCTGGACTACACATCTCAGGTAAGCAGTTGGGCTTCACTATAGCAATGCCCTCTAAATACTTCTAACTAGCTGCTCATGATTGACCAGGCTGTCCACCTCTTTCTTTCAATGGTACCCTCCTCCTTCCTTTATATAATTATTGACAGCTACATCTCCATGGCAATCCTGCAAGGGCCTTCCATTCCTTCTACCCATTCATGAGAATCTCAGTTGATGGGAAACCCAGGATGGCTATAAAAAGCAAATGATGAAAAGTGAGAGGTGATGGAAACCCATTATAAAGTTTCCAGAATTTTTTTCTGCCTAATTCTTAAGCATGATATGTTTCTGAATAAATTGTATAAAAATATTTTTTCTGTAATTTTTTTTTTCCTGCCCTCTTGCACAACTCATGTGGATGAGAATTTGGGGGTAAATAGGGAATGATTAAGAAAATATGAAGTTTTCATTATTGAGTGAGTTCTAAAACAATGGGGGTGGGGCAGGGGAATTTGGTATTTGGGAAGGTATGGGAAGAAGGAAGGTATTAGTAATCTTTATTTTTCAGAATTTCTTCTGAAATCTTCTTCCTCTTCCTGAAGAAAACCTCCTTGTGGTGCTTTTCCAAGCTCCTGTGAGCACTTGCAATTCAAACCCACTGCTGAGACCAGATGGAACCTGACAATACTGACTCTGAGACAACAGGGTGTGGCCCGGGCTCCTGCAGTTTCCACATAGAATATGTCCAGAGGTCATCCACACACCTGAGGTGATGAACTAACGTCATGGATGAAAACAACTGCTTGCAACTGACTGTCTCAGGTAGCATTTTTTAAACCAAGGACTAACCTAAATTATTCAGATTGTACCAAAAACCCTATGGTGCAAGAACATATTGGGGGCCAGAATAATCTGACCGATTAATGTATCCACTAACATGGTGAACACTTTGTTTCCAGCAGGACTGTGTGTGTCCTGTGGGACTGTACTTTTATATATACATGATTATTATGACAGAGTTGCAAAAAGTTAATTCAGAAGTACAGCCCTTGAGGGTATACCAAACAGGGCAGCCAATGCATAATGGTCAGTTCTGACAGATCAAAACTAGTGGAGCTAAGGTGTCAGACTTGAGGCCCAAATCCTGTGATCCTTCAGGCTGCATCACCAGCAATTAGAATAGCTGTAATACCAGGGCTCATGAGAGACAACTGCTCTCCCACACCAGACTTAGTGCACAGACAGCACATGGTAGTTTTCTGGACAGTTGTAGTCAACGACTCAGGCACCCACAGGACCAGCTGTGCTCATGGGCCCATCTACATTTTAGCCTGGGGGCCTCCTTTGGCAGGGGGCCATTTGCAAGTTCCTCAGCTGAGACCTCCTTAGTAGGTGATAGGAATTGGGCATGACTAAAGCACTTCTCTCCATTCTGACTCAGTACTTTTTCACTCCTGGCTCTTCTTCCTCTCTCTCCCCAGGCCACATCCCTATTCCATGAAACCATAGGAGCCTTTTATTCAGGACTCCTCAGTGGTAAGAAGATTCTATTCTCTTCTCTTGGGCTACAAAACATCTGATCGGCCTTTACCTAGTACCATTACATGAGAAGAAAACGGGATGAGCAAGCCTCTTTGTTTTAAGACATTATGACTGGGGGTTTTGTTAGCAAAGTACACTTATATATGTTATATTATTATCACTGTGTAATGAAATCAGAATCAATTATAAAAAGATAATTTGAAAAATACATAACACAGAGATTTAATATACATTTTAAACAACTGATCACTTTAAAATTTCATTGTATAGAATAGAAATAATATGAACTGTTAAGGTTACATATATGTATATGTGTCTATGTATGTTTATAGATATGATATACATATTATTTGCTGAAACAGTAATTAAAAAGAACATTCAGATTTTAAATGGCATAAAGAAAACTAAAATGGTTCACTAAATGAGCCAAAATTTAAGAAGTTAGAAAAAAGAATAGTGTAATAAAACCAAAAATAGTACAATAATGGAAATAATATCAGGAGCTGAAAATCATACTAAAATAATTATATAGGGGCCCCTAGGTGGCTCAGTGGGTTAAAGCCTCTGCCTTCGGCTTAGGTCATGATCCCAGGGTCCTGGGATAGAGCCCCACATAGGGCTCTCTGCTCCTCGGAGAGCCTGCTTCCTCCTCTCTCTCTGCCTGCTTCTCTGCCTACTTGTGATCTCTGTCTGTCGAATAAATAAATAAATAAAATCTTTAAAATTAAATAAATAAAATAAAATAATTATATAAAAGAAAAGAGGAAGCAAATTTAAAAAAGTGGTTTTTAGAAAATTAATTAAGTCAGCAAATCTTTGTCAAAATTAATAAGAAGAAGGATAAGATAGAAGGCTGAAATAACAATATTAAGAATTGTGGAATAAAGTAGCCATGAAACCTGCAGAAATTGAGGTGATAATATTTCTAAAAACCTTTATTACAATAAACTTGACATTTCAAGGAGAGATCAGGTATCATAGTTTACTTATTATATGTACATATGCATACAATATATAACTTACACATTCTCTAAAAGAAATAGATTACATGACTATTGTATATCATTAATGCAAATTAAAATCTTCACACTAAGAAAATATAAGCTGAAGTCCTAATAAGATTCTTTCAAATAAATACATAACACCAATCTCAAACAAATCTCGGCAATAAAATCACCTTAGCAATAAAAAGACACTTGAAGTTAATTTGCTTGATAACAAAGTTAGCCGAAGAAGAAATCAGGAAAGAAAGTTATAAGGCAATTTCATCCAAAAATATAGATGCTTGAGTTACAGCTACTTAAAATATTAGCCAATTGATTATGAAAATGCATAAAAAAAGATGATGCATAAGAGATTGGTGTTTGCCAGAGGCAAGGCATGGGAGGTAGGAGAAATGGATGAAGAGGGTCAAAGGTGAATAAAAAACAAATTAAAAGAAGAAAAAGAGATAATATATCAAGATCAGGTTCTAAAAGCAACATGGCCACCCCTAACCCATCACACACCCATCAAATGGGAAATATCTGGAAGTGCTGTTCTGAGATTGCTAAAGGGAGATCCGCTTTCAATTCCAGCCCTAAATTTATTGGGAGAATCACTACAAGACAAATGTCAGAGTCTTTTTACAATAATTACTCAACATCCCTAAAAAAATTCTTCAACTTAAATATATCCAAATTGCAGTCATCAATCAATCACCAAAATAATATCCTGGATATTTGTCCTGACTGGAATGATTCTCTAACTTGAGTCATTAGAGTAAAATATGGTTTACATCTTACAATATTATCTAATTAAGTTTATATGTTAAATATGTTCATTTAATTTTTAAATAATTGTTACATGAAATTATTACCTTAACACGATACATGTTAACTAATTATATATTCCTTTTGTACTTCAATTAAAAATGTATACTTTAGATATTCGGCACTTAGCTTGAGAGAGAAGGAAGCGAGTGGGGAGGATTGCCCAAGACCGCTGCCGGAGTGATCTCATACCAGCAAAAAGGCAAATGAGGGCCTGGCCGCCAGCTGAAAGGAAGAAAGGCGCCTCTCTACAGAGGAGTCAAGATGGCGGAGAAGTAGCAGGCTGAGACTACATCAGGCAACAGGAGATCAGCTAGATAGCCTATCAAACCATTCCGAACACCCACGAATCCAACAGGAGATCGAAGAGAAGAAGAACAACAATTCTAGAAACAGAAAACCGACCACTTGCTAAAAGGTAGGACCAGCAGAGAAGTGAATCCAACGCGACGGGAAGAAGACCCAGGGTGAAGGGGCTGGCTCCAGGCAAGCCCCAGAACAATGGAGCACAAAATCAGGACTTTTAAAACTGTGCTCCACGGAGGGACATTGCTCCAGAGGCTAAACTGGGGTGAAGACCTCACGGGGACAGCATGGACTCAGGTCCTGCATGGTTTACATGAAGGATAGGGGGTGTCTGAGTGTCACAGAGCTCACAGGTATTAGAGTGGGGAAGACAGCTGCGGAGACAGAGGCAAGGAGTGAGCTCTCAACTCGGGGTTACCTAGAGCCATGGTCTGTGACAGGGGCCAGTGCTCTGTGCCTGGGGTCCCCACAAGATCCAGGGAGACTCCAACCTGGGAGACCGTAGGGATCTATGGGGTTCGGAGACTCCAGGTGGGACTCTGCCAGAGACAAAGATGCTTGGTCACAGGCTGGGTGACCTCAGAGCCCAGCCAGAAGCCAATGAGACAGGACTGATTACGCACAATTTTCTCCAAGTGCGGCTGGAGGCTGGAGAGATGGGAGTGATTAAGCGCTTTTCTCTGAAGGCACACTGAAGACTGGGGCCCCTAGCTCTCTGCTCCTCTGAGCCAGAGATTGAGAGGCCGCATTTTCATTCCCGTCCTCCGGAACTCTACAGAAAGCATTCAGGGACCAAAAGCTCCAGAAAGCGAACCTGAGAGGATTACTTAGCCCAGCCCCTGGTAAGGGCGGTGCAATTCCGCCTGGGGCAGAGACACTTGAGAATCACTACAACAAGCACGTCCCCCAGAAGATCAACAAGAAATGCAGCCAAGATCAAGTTCACTTAACAAGGAGAACAGCGGATTCTTATCTGGACAAAATGACAAGGCAGAAAAACTCACCACAAAAAAAAAGAACAGGAGGCAGGATTGAAGGCTAGGGACCTAATTAATACAGACATTGGTAATATGTCAGATCTGGAATTCAGGACGACGATTCTCAAGTTTCTAGCCGGGCTTGAAAAAGGCATGGAAGATATTAGAGAAACCCTGTCGGGAAAAATAAAAGCCCTTTCTGGAGAAATAAAAGAA